>CM060682.1:156132690-156342690 GCA_030686995.1 Artemisia argyi | reverse complement strand
TGTGACCCATATAACCATTGATAAGTGATAACTAAATAAGTAAATATACCCGCCGAATATATTAAAGATCTTTTGTTAAATTCAAACCGAATGACTGAATTTCGTCCAAAAAGGATCACAATCTTTACTTTTACAGAAACCTTTTGTGTAAACTGCGAAAATGTCAATCCCAAAGATGTAGCACTATTGTAGAGCCTCAAAACTTCTGAGCGGAGACCCACATTCAAATATTGGGACTTGGGGTGTAAATGAGAGGGGACGGCTTGTAAGCTATTCGAAATTGACTCGAAAAATACTAGAAATCGACTCGACTTTGATTTAGTCAAGCTCGAACTCGAGCTACTCATGTAAGAACCCATGTCGAGTTCAAGTTTCATAATACTCGGCTCGCGAGCCTTATCAAACTTTGGTTAAGTTACACTTTTGCCTTTTTATATACGTATAATTACTTAATTACCATTAATATATTACACTAAGTAATATTAGGCGATTAGCCGCGCATTGCGGCGATGGTTTATAATAACGTTAATTCGAGTGTGCATTTTTTTTAATGTATATATAAGTGTTGAGGTGAGAGCGAATAAAATGAGTGGTTAAAATTATAATTAAGTATTTAAATATTTAATAAATTGCATTGTCTTTTATAAATATGGGTACTTTGGTCTTATAAATATGGGTACTTTTATATATATATGAAGTGCGTCGAGTCGAGCTAAACATCTGGATTATTTATGGAGCTTGAGCTTGATCAAAGGTAGGTCTATTCGACTTCGAGTTAAGTATCGAGCTCGAGTTTTAGAAGGCGGATCAAGCTTGACTATTAAAGCTCGATCGAGCTTGAATATTAAACTATTAAAGCACGGTTGACTTTAAGTCGAGATTCGAGCCCGAGTTTCAGTAGTCGAATGGTCAAGTTCTATAAAGTGAGTGGATATTTTCTTAAGCAGACAGTCGAGTTAGTTTAAAGTTGTAAATAGTTCATGTATTACTACGTATCTTTTAGGTGGACACGTGAATCGATCAACAATGCTAGTTATCTGACACCTTTTTTGTCAAGGAAATGTGAAAACGACAATTTGTTAATTTGATTTTTCTTATAATTATAACGCTTGGGAATTTGCGAGCCAACTCATATTTCCAAAGTCTGTTTCAAGTTTTCAACAATTAAGATAAGAAACACATGCAATACCTAGACAGCCCATATATAAGGGCCCGACACAGATGGTCCAGCCTCGTACGACCCTTGAAAGGTTACTCCAATTCAGGTCCACGTACTTGACGAAGCCTCATCATGTTTGTCCTTTTTTTTTTTATTATTATTATTATTATTATTATTATTTATTTATTTTTATTTATTTTGAACAAGCTTCATCAAGTTCGTTCGTTCGTTCTTTTTGCAGAGTCACTAGTTTTTCCTATAAAGAACACCATCTAATTCAAAGTATTTACAATCATGGTGAATGTTGAAATGGATCGTCTTACAGCTCCAAGCATTATACATTTAGCAGCGAAAGATTACTAAAACAACTATGGCGTCGAAATGAAATCACAAAAAATATCGTAAAAGATATACTCTAAAATGTTACTAGTAGTATAAATAGGGACTAAAAACAACTATGACGTCAAATTGAAGTCACAAAAAATATATCGGCAAAAACAACTATAATCCAATGCCTCCGTTTTGAATAGCTCACGTTAATGGCTAGTCAAAGTAATAACCATGGCATACATGTGTTTGCTATAGTAGATATTTCATTTAGCTATGACAATATGATTCTGAACACTTTGTTGAAAAATATATTTAGTGAATGCTAAGCATTGATTTGTTTTCCTTGGCTGATTTGTTTACAGTGCTATAGTATGTATTTGATTTCACCCACTCGACCC
Organism: Artemisia argyi; assembly: GCA_030686995.1. Lineage (NCBI taxonomy): Eukaryota > Viridiplantae > Streptophyta > Magnoliopsida > Asterales > Asteraceae > Artemisia > Artemisia argyi. The sequence goes on along the minus strand of CM060682.1, from coordinate 156,340,803 downwards.
ATTTCTATCTAGAATTAATTTCATATATCACCCTACTTTCATGATTAATATCATATATACCCAAAGAGCAATCTATAAGTGTATTTTAACCCACTCAACCAACCCATTTGAACTAATACTAGTATAAAAAATTGAACTTTAAATGACCCATTTTAACATTTTGAACGATTTTAGTTAAACATAACAACATGCAATGACCCATTTTAACATTTTGAACGATTTTAGTTAAACATAACAACATGCAAGTTGTAAGTTCTTTGTTTATGTGTTTATAGAACAACATAAGTTCCCCATGCCTCACATATTTTTTCTTTTTAGTAACAATTTAATGTTAAACACTGTTTCGAGTCCCATGTAGACGGGATGGAACAATCCTTTACTGAATTTATAACTTCTACACACACACACAAACTTGAAAGAGATTAATCTCTTACAAAGTCTTATGCCATTTCGACACCCATATTAACGTGTTAGTTCCATGTGCTTTTTCCTTTTAATGCAAAAATATGTGTGACAGAATTATTTCTAAAATCCATTGCTCGGAAATACTCATTACGAAATAAGGTATTGAACATTTACAGTGGAAGTCATTTCAATTTTATGTTATCTCATAAAAATTATTGTGGTGCCTTCTTTCAGTACTCACAATACAATTTTTTTATTGCAACCTGCGGGTCTATAATCTAGTTAGTTATATTTTCGTGTCCTTTGCCCTATTATAAAATATACGAAGCATAATCTTTTTTAATTTTTTCTTGTCATTTTACTCGATCTATAGTAGATCACAACTATACTGAAAAGCATTCTAATATTATGGGTATTATATATCCCACTTAACATGGATACAAAAAACTGACATTATTAAAAGAACTATTTTAGGACTCCACAAACATTCCTTTCAAGTAGATGTACGTTATCCTGCTTATGCTGGTTCATTGAGGGATACTTTTGTCTGCAAGATTTCCTTTGTCTTCTATCCCATTGTCATTTATTGTGGTAACTTCTTCTTGCACAAGAAATGAAACTTTTTGATTTTCCAACATTACATCGCTAACATTTCCACCAACCTTATGGGCACCCTTTTGAAGCTCCAATGCAAACTCTAGTCCCCAAACTACCTCGTCCATAGCTGGTCGTTCACAACCTTCTTGATGTAAACAGCTATTCGCTACCTCACAAAACTTCCTTAAACACCCCGGTGCAATCTGGTCACTTATTTTTTCATCAATTATCTCAAGTAGCGTTCCCCTTCGATAGCAAGTCTTGCCCCATTCTGCCAAATTCACTTGTTCGTCTGGTACCCGTGGAACAATAACAGCTCTTGCACACAACACTTCAAATAGAACCACCCCAAATGAGTACACATCAGACTTTTCAGTGAGTTTCTTGTTTCGGCAATATTCTGGATCAATATACCCTATACTACCCTTCACCATTGTGCTAACATGTTTATGTAACGGATCTCTTGAGCCTACCTTTGACAAACCAAAATCAGATACTTTAGAAACCCAATTCTCATCTAGTAAGATATCTGTGGACTTTACATCTCGATGAATTATTGTTCGCTTTGCACCTGTATGGAGATAATGCAGCCCTTTGGCTGCACCAATGCATATATTGAGACGTGTTTCCCATGATAAAAGAGGTTTGTTTGTCTTGTAGAGATGTTCCCGTAGAGTCCCGTGAGCCATGTAGTCATACACTAGTACCATCTCATTTTTGTCATCACAGTATCCAATCAAGGACACTAGATGGACATGTTGTAGTTTTGATAGCATCTCTATTTCTGTATGGAACTCATGAAAACCTTGGCTTGATAATGGGTTGAGCCGTTTGATTGCTACAGTCATAGCAGCGTTATCTATGTACCCTTTGTAGACCTTACCAAACCCCCCATTGCCTATAACACAATTGTCGTTAAAGTTGTTGGTTGCATCTTTCACTTCTATGAGTGTAAAACGACGAAAACGGTATGATGGAAATGACGAATCACTAGAGGTTGAACCCCTTGATGGCTTGTGTTTGGTGGTACTTTGGTGATTAACTCTTTGCTGACGTAAAATAATGAAAAGTAAAACAGAGAGAAAGACTAACCCTCCCCCAACACCTCCAATGATCGTGACATAGTGCGGATTCTTCTTCTTATTCTCTTTTATGGGAGACACCGGACTTGGCGGTTGGTATACAGAACTACTTAGTTCCGGGTTTGGGCTAGAAAGATTCCCGTTCATGCTCAACTTAAAGGCTTCCAACCCATTTAAATAACCATCAAGATATTTAGAACTCTGTATGTTTGGATGCACTGCGAGCCACAAATCCTGCTTGCTTTTGTGGCCATCTGGATCGTTGACAAACACAACGTAATCTTTATATACAGGATACCCGCTACCTTTAGTCCACCGAAATAGATCAGCCTCCTCTTCAGCGGTTTGATTATTAATGAAGACCGTGAAAATCATTTGATATATTTCAGTGATGAATTCAGGTGTAATGCTACAAAAATGAAGCCTGAGCATGTAATAAAACCCAGAATCAACTGGAAGTATCCATGTCAGGTTGTATCTTTTAGCCAGTCGGCCCATACTCCTTTGTGTTTGATAAATTAGCTCCGGTGCTGCATAATTCGGAGTCTCTATAGTATACGTGATCGGATTATGATATACAGTTGTCATCCCAGTTGCTCCTCCATATATGTATATCTTATCTTGATCCCATTGCCGGTACATACCAGTATCATCGATACCTGGTATTTGTCCTCCTCCCACATTTAGCCTGTAAACAGTTTCAAGTGCAGTGTGGTTATTAATAATGGGTCCTGTAATCATCCCAACAGGTTTCGGATTTGTAGAATTAAAATACAGATTTCGTGGCATTGAAACAACTTCAATACCATTAATGAACGCATATGAGTTGGGTGAGGGTTTAAAGGTAAGTTGTAAGATTTGGCTATCGTTTACGTAGATTAGGAACTCTTTGACAAAGTGAGGAACTGAAGGACCATCAATTCCTGAATCAGAGCGGGTCTTAGCCAAAAAGGAGGCAGTTAGGAAAGCACTGAAGTTTGTTAAAAGAGAGTATCCATTGGATGATACAGAGAAGAAAGATAGGTTTGCGTTGAGGCCAGAATATGTGGCAGGATAGAAATAGAGGCGGACGAATTTTGGCCCTTCAGAGACTGGAAACGTGTAGGTAAATGAAGAAGTGTTAAAAACACGAGCAGTGGAATAAGGAATTTGGGGAACTGAAGTATCTAGGAACAAGGGAGTGGATGAAAATGAACTTGTAGTGATGTTTGATGGTACAAATTCAGAACGCTCATCTCCGTCCCAATTCTGGTCAGAAGTGATGTTGGAGGATGAACCGCAGTTGAGGAGGAAGTATTCGGTGGCTTTGTATGGCTGTGCGGTGGTTGTGGTGGTGAAAAGGATGAGCAAACAAAAGAGCGCATGTAAAGCGAAGAAGTTGAACATTGTGTAGTTGATAATTTAGCTTTAACTTTAGCTACTTTAGCTTATATTGTTTCCTTAGATAAGACTGAAGAGTATTACTATACCGGTCTCTTGTAGATTATAACATTTTACAATTTCCTCTTCAAGAGTAGACTGCCAAGTCTAAAGAAATGTAAAATCAGTAGTCTTCCAAAATGGATTATGACCGCTAACAAAAACGAAAGATACACAATGAATTATACCATGTCGGCTATAGTAAGTGAAATAATTACTCCCAACAAAAAATACATAGTTTAAAAAAAGAGACCACTTTACTCTTTAACAAATCAAATATCATTTTCACCCACTAAACTCTTATTTGATTGGTATCACAAAAATGAAACTATTATTTTAAAATATACCAACAAAAAAAAATGATTGTTGTGCATAATAATCGTGTCTACTTATGTACTTCATCCTAAAATAGAATTGGAGATTATAATTTTAAAACGGAAAGAATACTAATTTGTTATTTAGTGTGGAAAAAAGGCTTTGGGATATAACTTCTAATCAAGTAGAAAATTCGCCTCTTGGTTTGTTTAATTTTGCACTAATAGTCTATTATTGCTACCATTTTCAAATATCATATCTAAACAAGTCAAACTTCTTACAAATTAGATTCACAAGTCAAACTTCTTACAAATTACATCCTTTATTGTAGTTTCCAAATCCTTGGTTTGTTTGTGAAATAAAGTATAAAACATTTTAAATGCAAATATAAATATAAAATTTTTAATCGTATAATTTTTATTAGAATAAATCAAAGAATTACAAACTTTTGTAAATTTTTTTAACCATAGAAAAAATTAAGCAATGTTGACAAAAAAAAATAATTTTGTCTTTTTAATTAGCTAATAGGAAGTCTCAATTTTAAAAGTGAACTCTTCTATCGATTGATGTGAAACATTTTTTTTTCAATTTTTTCTTTTACCTTGCTATATAACTATATAAGAGATATAGACGTATGAAAAAAAAAAAAAAAAAAAAAAAAAAAAAAAGCTAGCATGAAGAAATGATCTAGACTAAGTAACGAGATAACACAAATCAATCCTGTTGATTCACACGAATACCGGGATCAATTCTTCCAACAATCGTTGATTTAATTGAATGACAACTATTAGGATTCTTAGCAAGAAAACTGCAAAAAATAGACTTTTCGTAAAGAACTGATTATTACATTACAAAGGAACTCTTAAATGAGGATACAAAACTGAAATGGGCCCTAAAAGACAAGCGGGCCGAAACTTATTGCATAAACAAAGTCCAAAAAACCCGAAAAAAAACATGAAATTGCAAATAACTCATAAAATAAGGTGTTTCAGGATCGAAAGTTCCGCAAATTGACGTAGTCTGTTTACCACAACGTGCTCCTCGCTCCAAGCTTCGAATCGACTGGTTATAAGCTTGAAACTGAGCCCCTAGCCCAAGTTATGCCTATTTTAGTGAGGCCCCTTTTGTCACACGATCTTGAGCCTCCAGAAACATGATGGCTCGTTCTTCAACACTTAGGCCCGCATCAAGAAACTAATTACAAACTGAAGTCAAAATTGTTATTATTATTATTATTATTATTATTATTATTTTTAACATAAGTCAAAATTGTTAAGTACTCCATAATAAAAGCAAGTCAAGTAAGATGGCTGGTTTGATCCAAAAAAAAAAGCTGGTTTGGGTGACGTATAGGGAGGTGGCATTGTGGGTGAAAACTAAATGAAATAACGTGCTAATTATAAGAGAAATAAATGTGAAGTTACTGTATAAGTTACGACAATAAGAAAACACAATTGTAATATAACAAAACAACTAGGCTAGTCCACAAAGGTTTTCTTAAAGTGCATTGGTTAGGAGATGTTTGGTTAGGGGAGGTCTCAAGTTTGAGTCTCACCCGACACTTTTACCCCTTCAGGCGGTAAAGGAGGAACAGACAGGTCTCAAGGTCAGCATACTGCCCAATTGGATGTCAGTGTTAGATCTGAACCCCTAACAACAAACAAGCCGGTTTAAAAAAAAATGTAAAAAAGATGTAATATAACCAACTCTAACTAGCTACTAACAAACTAATGTAACAAATTCAACTAGCTAGAAATCCTAAAGAGTGGGTATGAATAAATGAATTGGGAGTCGCCCTTTGAAGAATTTAGACACAGCTCCATACGGTTTTAGCCAACTTTCTAGAATATAATTCTTCTGAGTATTCTGCAACATCGTATCCTATAAATATAAACTAGGTTTGCGCCCAACAAGAGACTTAAAAAAAATGGCTCCATCTTCGATTGAAGGCGAAGTGGAATATCAAGTGTTGCGTAAAAGCCTTCGAGCAGAATCAATGCCCAAACATGTAGCATTGTTCATGGAGAGTCATTGCGGACTGTTGAAAGAAATAGCTAGGACTTGTTGTGAACTCGGAATAAAAGTTCTCTCTGTTTATACACTATCTAATGCAAATATCGATCAAACAAAAGTAAGCTAGCTTTCCCAAACATCATTAGCATCTGATCAACTAGAATCATTATAAAATTTGTTAATGTCAATGCAGGAAGTTGTTTCTAATGTTGCAATGAACATAAGGAAATTGGATTTGGAAGAGCTAACAAGGTTCCTATATATGCACATTTTATTTAAATTTGAAATCATATAACCAAATTACTTATTTATTTATTTATTTATTTTTATGTATTTCATTTAGAAATGATATTAGGGTTTCTGTGATTGGAAACCGGAACACGATTCCAAAGTCGTTGCTCCAAGTCGTAACACAAGTAGAAGAAACGACTAAGAACAATAAAACACTCCATATTATCGAAGCAGTTAACTACACTGGACGTTACGACATAATTCAAGCTTGTGTGGCTCTTGCTGAAAAGGTTGAACATGGCCTAATACAACCCGAGGACATCAATGAAAATGTTATCCAGCAAGAACTCGAAACTAAGTGCTCAGAGTTTCCCAATCCTGACCTAATGATTCGAACAGGCGGGGAATTTAGTATTGACAACTTTATGCTGTGGCAATTGGCTTATTCCGAACTACATTTTGTGGAAAAGAACGCTATAGAAGTTGACAAGATCGATTTTCTTAAGGCGTTAGATGTGTATCAGAAAAGACACAGACGATTTGGTGGAAAGTGAAATGATGTTCGTCGGAATAATGATAAGTTCTAATAATTCGATCGTCATCTTATTTAGTCTTAGTAGTAATAATGGATGATATGATCATATGAAGAATTAACTATGTACTATTAATCTTATTCTGTTTGTCCTTCTACCTCATTAGAGTTTGTAATTCACTACAAGAATCAGGAGTACTACGAGAAATTTCCCGACGATAAATTGTCGTCGGCATTTAACACTAAACGACAAAAAAAAGCATTTGACCGAGACTAGCGAGCGTTGAATTTTTTTGGTAAATCAAATCCCGATGACATGTCGTCGTTAACATTTTGGTCAAATTTGACTTTTTCCCCGCCTCTAAATAATTGCGAATAATTGGGCGGGATTTTTCCTCGCCAACGTGGTACCAACGACATGTCGTCGGTACACTATATAACAAAAAAATTGGACGTAATTAGCGTTTGATTAGCGCTAACCATGATCATTAAGTTTATGTCCCTACGACATGTCGTCGGTACGTATTTTGGTCAAATTTGACCTTCCCCCGCCTGTAAATAATAGCAAATAATTGGGCGGGATTTTTTCCCGCCATCATGTTCCCTACGACATGTTGTAGGAAAAATGCCATATTACAACTTTATACCGTCAATTTTTTACTTATATATAGCAGCATCCTCAATTCGCCAAAACACACATAACCCAATCCTAAATTCCCACAAAACACACATAACAATGGTTGGTTATACACCGGAAGAGGAGTGGTCAAAGGTTTTATCGAACCTATCACTCTTTGATGAAGTTCTTAATACATATGGCGATGAAATTATTTCTGAATATGGTTCTTATAAGAACATTAGCCCGTGGGTGATAGATGTTATTCTGAAATGGTTGAGGAAAAAGCCATACTACAAACAGATGTTGGCCGGTGATAGTGAAAACAAGTTATCAAAAGTCGATGAACTGTGAATGAGGATAACAAATCTTGAAGCTTTGTTTGAACATTTCATCAAGCAAAAGAATGAAAGGGAGGGGAATGGTGGTGCATGTTCTAGCAGAGTAGGAAGTACCAGCCAAAAAAATGAATGAGCGATATTTTTTCTGGTCTTTTTCATGTGTTAAGAGTTGTGTCGTTCGAATTATTTCGTTTGAGTTGCTTCGTTTGCTTGTCGAGTTGTTTCGTTTGAGTTGTTTCGTTTGCTTTTCAAGTTGTTTCGTTTGAGTCTTTATATGTATGTGTTTGAGAACTCTTGCATGTTTTAAATAAAAGGTTTGCTTTCGTGTTTGTTAATTGTTATATTGTTCCTTCAGTTTCAATCTTTATGCTTATGTAATTTAGTGCTGGAAAATTGCATATGTGAAATACCCTACTGTTTAAATGGGTGTTTGGATATGGATTTAACAAGCAGATGATTAATTTAAAATACCAAGTGTAAAATACATACGAATTACATTACAAAGCGGATTACATTACAAGCACATGATCAAGTCTGTTTAAAAGGGTGTTTGGATATGTAAATACATACTAATTACATTACAAATCGATAAACATTAAAATAAGAGCGTACGAATTACGTCGTTACAAATTAATCAATAAAAGTTTAGACATTAATTAAAGCATACGGAATTACATTACAAATCGATAAACGTCTAACATTAAAGCGTATGAATTACATTTTAGATCGATAAAAGTTCAAACATTAAAGCGTACGAATTAAATTACAGATCGATAAAAGTTTAAACATTAAAGCAAAAGAATTACTCCCAACGAAGATTGTCCATGTAATTATAAAGATCGTGAAATAGGGCAGCTGAAACAACTGTGTGTTTTTTGGGATGCATATACATTTCTAGCATTTTCTCGAGTACCTTTATCTTGTGATTCAATTTGATGCAATTTGAGCACTCTGCATTTTCTCGATGTTGAAGGTCCTGTAGAGTATGTTGTAGTTCTTGAAGGTCCTGGGGAATGAGTTGGAGGCGTTGAAGCTCTAAGGGAACCAGTCATTAAACGGAGTCATTTTGTTACACCTCGTGCCCGCTTTGACCAAAAATCTAAAACTTTTACGCGGAAACGCTTGACTTTAATGGACATTCTGTTACTCTTTTGACCATTGACAAAAATCTATAAACATTCAGACCTTGAAACTATTTTTAAATGAAACTAGACTCAATTACCTTTAAAATGACGGGTGGCATGACTTCTAATGACTTACGGTTCATTTTCTACAAAATAAACAAAACTGACAAAATCTGGGAAAACACCATACGGCTGTATGGTAAAATACCATACGGCCGTATGGCCACACAACAGCTTTTGATCTTTTTGAGATTTAGACCATACGGCTGAATGGAATAATACCATACGGCCGTATGGTGGACCTGCACTTTTACACTATTTTCTTCATTTGTAAATATTCCGAAAATGACTTCTATAACTCAAAACAACACCAAAACTTCCTGAACTCATTAACATATCATGAGAAATCATTTCCATAACCATTTGACCCATCGAACCTCAAAATGGGTAGAAACACACCTTAACCCAAACGCCCCTTTATATATACATAAAACATGTTAACTATTACCCATGGCACCCATTTGGCATCCAAATCTCTATAACAATCATTTCAAACACTTTGACACTTGAAGACACATTTACCAAAAACCATTAAAAGACTCAACTCACGGGGGTACAACATCAACATAGAGCTCGGTATCTACCTAAGCTCCTACATTCTTACCCAAATCCTTCTAACATTCGCTTAACCAATCCTTAATCCTTACGTCCAAGCCATCCATATAAACATGTCGACCTACAAAACGGTTAGACAACTAAACTGTAAGCACAAAGGCTTAGTAAGTAAAACGACCATAACATACCATTATACTTCAATCAAACACATAAGCATCACATATATCCAACCACTTACTTAGCGGCTCAACTTTCTAACTCTTACATGAACACATAACATCAACTTACTCTCACAACCAATTTCATCACTTAGATCATATTTATCATAGCACATAGGCACATCTCAAGTCTCTTTTTCACTAACCACAAAACATACATAACACATATATGTTAGACATTCATATAACACATGTCATCATCATTTTACTTACCTTAATCCAAGCTACATAACATCAAGAACATCATCATCATTACAATCTTCCATCATCATCATCATCCTATACAATATATCAAAACCTAATAACATAACTGATGAGGCGAAAAATGATCCATTTTTAGGGGGTCATTTAAGCCCGGAATTGAATTTATTTGATCAAATATTGCCCTAAATCATTCCTTTTGTGATTTTAGGTACTTTTGGAGTGAATTCTGGAAAAGGAAGCATTTTGGACGTTTTTGGAGCATAAAAGTGAAGAAAACGACAAAGTCTTAAGTTTCCTTGCTGGGAACATTACATGACGGCGTCACCAAGTTCTTACTGACGGCGTCAAGAGGAAAACAAGAGGTGAAGAGGATAGAGTCCATGACGATCCAGAATGTTTTTACACTAGGGCATGACGGCGTCACCATAGGTCGTCATGGTCCCTTTACACGTGACGGCCCAGAGGAAAATTGCTCTTGACGGCGTCAGATCTGGATCTAGGCAATCCGATTTTATTATGGGCGGCGGGTTGACGACGTCAGAATTCCCTTCTTGACGCCGTCACCTTGGAAAATCTATATATAGTTTTGTAAATTTTATTCATTAGAGGAGGACAATTTTAGGGACGACTTGGAGAAACCCTAGCACGATTTTATCAGTATTTTCAAGGGTTTTCACCATTTGAAACCTTTCATGTTCAATTAAGATAAGTATCCTTTCAATTCATTCAATATGTTTATGTGTTGTTTGAATATATCTTACGCTTGTCTTGATTTTAACATGCTAGGCTAGATCTCTTGTGTGTTTACTTAGATGTAGTGAAACCTAGATGTTGATTATGGGTTGATTTCTTGTTTATAGTTGTTACGGATGAATGATTTCGATGTTAGGCTTAAGAAAACTGGCAGACTTCCGTAGTGTAACTTGCTTGAACGTCTTAAGAAGCATGAACCAATGCGTACTAGGTTTTATGGTTGTATTTAATGCATGAGCGAATTCTAGTGATCCCATGTTAGGAGCTTCTTGCAGGCTCGACATAGGAGTGAAGTAGGAGCTTATAGAGTTGGGGAAGTACGTACGCCACCCCACGATTGGTATTAAGGAGTATAACCCGTCATCCACGCAACTGTAACAAACTATCAATTTGTAAAAGATTTCTAGGGAGTAATGAAATCTAAGTAAACATAATTTTCCCATTTCTTGTTCACACCACTAGTTTAATTAGCTTTATTTACATTTTTGTTATTTTATTTTGATTGCATCTTTAGTTATTGGGTTAGTTGACTAGCAACTAATTCCGCCCACTCTTCCAAAACCCGAGATTTTAGTTGCCTTTATAAAAATATAAAAATACAAAAAGAATCATCCCTCACCTCTAGACTTAATTTTCAGGCTTTCTAATCCTAGCAAAACTATTCCTGAGTTGAACGATCAATCCCCCGGTACTTGTCACTATACTATACTACAATGATCAGGTACACTGCCTGGTGGGGGTTGTAAGCTTCTCGAGATCCCTCAAGAGGTAAAGCCTGGTGCAATTCCCACGCATCAATAACAATCAAATACATAAACAAGGGTTAACAAAACCCATCAAATACACTTATCTTCCAAATCGTATGATCATATCTTGATCATATGTTGAAAACCCACTTTACTCATAATCTATAACTTCACTAATCACCAAGAACATAGATACTTACTTGAAATGATCATAGCAAAGGGTGGCAATAAGCATTAGGACTTTATCATCTTCTTTTCTAAGTCATCAAGATAACCCTTTCCCTCCCTTTTTTTCTTCTAGAACTGGCCTTCCCAAAGACTCAAGAAAGATGTGGATTTCTCTAGACTTAGCTAGATATAACTAGTTAGGCACAAGTTTGGGCCATTGGCAAGAATGGCCCCTGAAGTCCTATTCTTCTTACTTTAGCCACAAATAACTTATAATATATTTACACCAAGGGCAACTTAAGCCCTTGAAGACTAATTCCTTCTATTCTTGTCACATAATACTTTCATAATCTTATAATACATGCTTTGCTATCATTTTGACTATCGGGTTTGACCATTACGCAACAAATGTGGACTGGCCAATCACATGAGATCTTTATCCATTTTCATCTAGGGTGGGGTCCCAACACCCGGGAAACGGGTCTAACAATTCTACCTCCCTTATTTAGATTTCGTCCCCGAAATCTCTCGTCTATTTCTTATCAAAACTTAGTTTCACCTTACCTCCATTCTTAGCACTTTCCGTTCTTTATCCTTTTTAGTTGCAACGATCTAAGTGATTGTGCAATTCAGGGTCCACTATTCGCACTTCATACCCTTAACTCATTCCATTTCTAGCTTAACTTCCCAATTCTTTCATTTTTTTTAGTCATTATGTCATTCCAGACATAATCCTTACCTCTAATATATGCCATCTAACCATTTTACGTCTATCGCATAACCTTCTAACTAGTTCCATTTAACTTTTTCCATCAAAGACTATGTGTCACTTGAACATTACACACCCTTTTTAACTTTTTATAAGTCGATTATTCATTAACTTTATACTTTTACCCCAACTTTACCACTATCTCATTACTATTTTACTACACATTACATTCGTTTTTACTTTTCTTCTCAAAATTTTATAGAGCTTTTAGTCCATATTAGCGTTTATAAGCCTCCATTCCTTCACCTTTCCTTCAATTCACGTTGCAACAAGCATATCATTTAGAACTTAAATCGTTTCAACTTACACTCTAACACCTAAATCTTATACTTCACTTGACGTTTCCCACCTAGGGTCGTCATTCAGCTCATTATCTATCCACCTATTTTAACTCCTTATGACTTCTAATCATCCTAGACTCCTTCTTCTACCCTTCCACCCTACTCATGCTATGTTGGGAACACATTAGCCCACTCATTCATACTTCCTTATTTACATGGAGAGGCGTCCCAAACGATGTAAATCAAGAAATACAAACTCATGGTTCGGTGATTCATATTTTCTTTATTCAAATGAAAAGGAGTCCCAATCCATTTAAATAAAGAAACCATAAACCATCCTACTTACATACTTTCGACATAACACTCGCACTACTATTACTTGTTTTAACTTTCAATCTTCCATGTTCTTCATTTTAAACTTTTCCATTTTCTAGCTTGGATCCACTTTACTTTAACATTTTCCCCGAAGGGACTATTACACATGCCAAGGATGTAGGCAATCTTTACCGGTGAAGGCAATACGTTTTATCCCGAATGATTTCTTTAACACATCCCGAAGGATTCTTTAACATTCATTTACTTCGTCATCCCGAAGGATACCACTTTTAACATTCATCCCGGAGGATCATTAACATTCATACTTTATTACTTTCACATTATAGCATTGGATCCAAGCTATTAACATTTTAACACACACACTATTCCATCCATTTTATTTTGTGAACGCAAGCTCATAGTGCATATGAACTTGCTTATTATAACTACACATTTCTATGTGTTTATCATCTTACATTCTAATCCGCTTTATCATTTTCACCCTCTTACTCTACCCTTTAGTCCACCCGACTCTTTCCACTTTTAAACCTTGCATAGGTTAACTTATATTCGTTCATTAATACCATTCACTCTTCTTGCACATTTTAGTTATCTACACATTTTCCACGTCTTTACACTTTTCACTCTAACTTACATTCTTTAACCCACGTTAATCATTTCCACCTTTTTACATTACACGTTAGTCTACTCAACTCTTTTACATTTAGGCTTTTGATACGTGGGAATCGCACCAGGCTTTACCTCTCAAGGGATCTTGAGAAGCTTACAACCCCCACCAGGTAGTGTACCTGATCGTTGTAGTATAGTATAGTGACAAGTACCGGGGGATTGATCGTTCAGCTAGGAATAGTGTCGCTAGGATTAGAAAACCTAAATACTAGTTCTAAAGATGAGGGATGATTATTTTTGTATTTTTATATTTTTTAGAAAGCAAGTAAAAATCTCGGGTTTTAAGGATTTGGGCGGAATTAGTTGCTAGTCACCTAACCCAATACTAAAGATGCAATCAAAATAAAATACTAGAAATGAAAATAAACTAAATTAACTAAGGTTGTGAGCAATAAATGGAGAAGCTGTGTTTACTTAGATTTCACTACTCCCTAGATATCTTTTACACGTTAATTACTTGTTATAGTTGCGTGGATGACGGATTGTATTCCTTAATACCATTCATGGGGTGGCGCACTTAATTCCCCAATCCTATGAGTGCCTACTTCACTCCTATGTCGAGCCGGCTAAGAAGCTCCTAACATGGGATCATTAGAATTTACTCATGCATTAAATACAACCAATAAAACCTAGTGCACGTCAGTTCATGTTTCCTAAGACGTTCAAGCATGTTACCATTTGGAGATCTGCCAGTTTTCTTAAGCCTAACATCGAAATCATTCATCCAATACAACCATAAACAAGTAATCAACACATAATTAACATCTAGGTTTCATTAGATCCAAGCAAACACAAGATAGATCTAGCCTAGCATGATGGAATTAAGACAAGAACAAGATATAGACAACCAACACATAGACATATTGATTGAATTAAAAGAATACTTATCTCAATTACACATGAAATGGTTCAAGGGCTGAGAACCCTTGAAAAACCTGTAAAATTCGTACTAAGTTCGGCCTTAGGGTTTCTCCAAAACTTCTCTCTTTTTATGAATGAAAATTAGAAAACTATATATAGGAAATTGAGGCTGACGGCGTATTTGGTGACGCCGTCATCTCGCCGCCAAAAGAATTCTTGGACTGCCTTGATCTACTTTTGACGCCGTCACGTTATAACATTTTCCAGGCCGTCACGTATTTTACTCTTGACGCTCTACCTCGTGACGCCTTCAATTCTGTACTGGGTCGTCATGAAAATTACTCTTGACGCCGTCAGAATTTCCTTCTTGACGCCGTCACCTACTGTTCCCAACAAGGAAAATTAAGACTTTGGCGTTTTCTTCACTTTTATGCTCCAAAAACGTCCGAATTGCTTCCTTTTCCAGATTTCTCTCCCAAAGTACCTAAAATCACAAAAGGAACGATTTATGGCAATATTTGATCAAATAAATTCAATTCCGGGCTTAAATGACCCCCTAAAAGTGGTTCATTTTTCGCCTCATCAGCTTTACACATATCGTCAACTGCAACACATACATTCATTATAATAATTACCGCTAATCGCCTTAGCCGTAATATAATGATTTCATGGCAACACCTTTACCTCATGCATACTCATCTTATTCTCTCTTACATTCTTAACTTATCGCATTCTTATTCTTATACCTTAACTTATCCTTAATCCGTTTCTACACCCCATTAACGTCAATCATTAGACATATATTTGTATAATGAGACCATATGTTGGTCATTAATATCTTATAATTCGTAATCATTACATGCCGTTATTCTTTAGCCCCTTTCCTTTCCTTTGATACCATGTAACACCACATCATTAGTACATTAGTTTCATATTATCTTTTCATGTTATACCTTAGCACATTTATAAGGTTTCATACCTTGGACGTCAACATTTAAGCTTACTTATTAACCCATCTCTAATACCAATTTTCATTTCTATTCATATTTCATTACCGCTACCCTAACATACTTTCATATAAAAACCGACACCAACCAAAGTGCACGGCTAACTAATCATTTAAACATTTCAATCATCTATAGACTTATATCCCATACACATTAGCGCACAAGACATATTCATCACTTATCAACCTTTGGTCCACATAACATATTACCTATTCCTTCTTTTTAACTTAAACGTTTATCTTACACATTTCTTACACCTACATCCAACATTTCTACGAGTGGTTTAAGACTAGGCAACCTAAAGGAAACTTAATTCACTTAAACTGAAGCTCTGATACCAATTTGTTACACCTCGTGCCCGCTTTGATCAAAAATCTAAAACTTTTACGCAGAAACGCTTGACTTTAATGGACATTCTGTTACTCTTTTGACTATTGACAAAAATGTATAAACATTCAAATCTTGAAACTATTTTTAAATGAAACTAGACTCAATTACCTTTAAAATGATGTATGGCACGACTTCTAATGACTTACGGTTCATTTTCTACAAAATAAACAAAACTGACAAAATCTGGGAAAACACCATACGGCTGTATGGTAAAATACCATAAGGCCGTATGGCCACACAACAGCTTCTGATCTTTTTGAGATTTAGACCATACGGCTGTATGGAATAATACCATACGGCCGTATGGTGGACCTGCACTTTTACACTATTTTCTTCATTTGTAAATATTCCGGAAAATGACTTCTATAACTCAAAACAACACCAAAACTTCCAGAACTCATTAACATATCATAAGAAATCATTTCCATAACCATTTGACCCATCAAACCCGAAAATGGGTAGAAACATACCTTAACCCAAACGCCCCTTTATATATACATAAAACATGTTAACTATTACCATGGCACCCATTTGGCATCCAAATCTCTATAACAATCATTTCAAACACTTTGACACTTGAAGACACATTTACTAAAAACCATTAAAAGACTCACGGGGGTACAACATCAACATAGAGCTCGGTATCTACCTAAGCTCCTACATTCTTACCCAAATCCTTCTAACATTCGCATAACCAATCCTTAATCCTTACGTCCAAGCCATCCATATAAACATGTTGACCTACAAAATGCTTAGATAACTAAAATGTAAGCACAAAGGCTTAGTAAGTAAAACGACCATAACATACCATTATACTTCAATCAAACACATAAGCATCACATATATCCAACCACTTACTTAGCGGCTCAACTTTCTAACTCTTACATGAACACATAACATCAACTTACTCTCACAACCAATTTCATCACTTAGATCATATTTATCATAGCACATAGGCACATCCCAAGTCTCTTTTTCACTAACCACAAAACATACATAACACATATATGTTAGACATTCATATAACACATGTCATCATCATTTTACTTACCTTAATCCAAGCTACATAACATCAAGAACATCATCATCATTACAATCTTCCATCATCATCATCATCCTATACAATATATCAAAACCTAATAACATAACAATCAAATACATAAACAAGGGTTAACAAAACCCATCAAATACACTTATCTTCCAAATCATATCATCATATGATCATATCTTGATCATATGTTGAAAACCCACTTTACTCATAATCTATCACTTCACTAATCACCAAGAACATAGATACTTACTTGAAATGATCATAGCAAAGGGTGGTCATACGCACTAGGACTTGATCATCTTCTTTTCTAAGCCATCAAGATAACCCTTTCCCTCCCTGTTTTTCCTTTAGAACCGGCCTTCCCAAAGACTCAAGAAAGATGTGGATTTCTCTAGACTTAGCTAGATATAACTAGTTAGGCACAAGTTTGGGCCATTCGCAAGAATGGCCCCTCAAGTCCTATTCTTCTTACTTTAGCTACAAATAACTTATAATATATTTACACCAATGGCAACTTAAGCCCTTGAAGACTAATTCCTTCTATTCTTGTCACATAATACTTTCATAATCTTATAATACATGCTTTGCTATCATTTTGACTATCGGGTTTGACCATTACGCAACAAATGTGGACTGGCCAATCACATGAGATCTTTATCCATTTTCATCTAGGGTGGGGTCCCAACACCCGGGAAACGGGTCTAACACATTTCCCCTTCTATAAAAAAATCACATCCATAATCCTTTAAACGAGGCTGTTAAAGAGTAAAAAATATATATATATAATTTTAACAACTAACCAAATTATTTATTTATTACAAAAATAAATAAATAACATGTAATTATTCACCTTTGATAAAGGACATGCATAGTATAGTTTACCACGTTTTTTTGGCCACCTTGAATCTTGAACTTGTTATCAACTTGGATCGAAACCCTTTAGCTACTAAAATAAGTAGCTTTTATGGTTGCACACTGATAACGCTCTTATTATACATATTTATCTCGTTGATTATATATTATATATCTATTATATTATATATAATATCATGTTACTTGTGTAGAATCGACACTAATCTGGTTGCAGGATTGAACGAGAGAAGGAAGTTATAAATATCACTAAAAGGACGATAAAGTAACAACTACGAAAAAAGGAAGAACTTGGAATGAAAATGCAAATATAAAAGACCCTAGTATGCCGGTCTTAGGACTATGTGCGGCGTACTTGCTTGGCGGGTAAATGAGATTGAATCTACATGAAGTACAGCGTACTTTCTTTGGAGTGCGGCGCACTTATCTTGTCAGTTACAAATGCAGAGTTATTGATTGCATTCATTGTGAGGCCGATCACTTGTCCTCAATTACTGAACTCTGGTCAAATGAAGCCTATATAATGGAAGGAATGAACCAGAAGAAAAAGGGGGGCAACATCTAGTAAAGTAGGGGAAAGTATACAAAAGTGATATTGGTGAACTCATACCAAGTTCACCATATCAAGGTCGAATTGTAATCCTATTACTGTGACAGAGGGTAGGGGAACAAGTCAAGAGAGTTTTCTCTGTGAAACCATTTGTTCTCTCGTTGTAATCACTTTGGTACAATTCTCTACTTCTACGAATTATATTATGAAGTCTATGAAATCTATGTCGAATGATATGTGTTTTGTTACCGAGATAATATTAGAGTAGTCGTTCTTATGTTTATTTGGGTGATGTAGTTATATGGTTTTTTTCATTGTAATGTACGCTTGCTATTTGATACTATGCTTAAGTTTAATTGATGAGATTATGTTTGGATCATTGTTGAATGTTTGATGTATCTCTGTGGTGGAAGTAGGCCGAAAGGGTCTACCACTTTGATATTATTTCAAGGTGTTTGTCTATGGCAACTTGGTGTTTACCTTGTAGAAATTGGTCAACAAAATGTTTATCAACCCATCCATGATCTTGTTTAATGCCTTATCTCATGTCTAACGAACTTGATGAGGAAATTGGCTTATGTATACTTCTGTTATGAACCATCCTTAATGCATTTGATATATTGAGAATTATAGGTCGAAAGGGATTCTTGCTCATCATTTACATGTTTACTTCTATGTTTCTTAGCCTAAATAAACATAACTTTAATCATATAAACAAACAATCTAAATTACTAGTCTTTGGATAAGTGACAATCTAGGGACTTTACTTTGACACAATTGCTAACTTGGCTTTTCTACAATCTCTTGGGACGACCTGGTCTTACCTAAACCTTTACTATAAACGGGGGTTATACTTTACCCGTGTGTTTTATATATTAAGGAAATTGGTGAAATTAGTATTATAAATTTAAAGCTTTTAAAACACATCAAAGTTTTTGGCGCTGCTGCCGGGGATTGGCATTGATAAAATCAAGTTGGTTAAGTGTTTTGAGACTTTTTACAAACATAGTCGTACAATTTTCTGGCAAACTGAATCAAAATTTTGCTTTCTGAGACTTAGTGTACGCCGCACTTTCAAGTTTGTGCGCCGTATTCTCTAGAAAAATTTAGCCGGTTTTACTTTCTAAGCCGCCGTACTTTCTGAAAAATTTCACAATGTTCACCGAGACAAAATCAAACCAAAACAAAAACAAAAATATTTTAATGCTTAAATTCAAGGCTGAGAACATGAGAATTGGTTTTTATGTGCCTTTGGTATTTGGATTGAAGCATTTGTTAATATGTCATGACTCATCGAAAATACAAAAATATTTGCTTATTTGGTTAATTAGACATTTTATTATTTTTAATTGTTTATGCATAATAATAATCTGGACTATATGTTTAAATAAAATTCTGAGATATTCTGAAAACTACAAAAAAAATTGAAACTAAAAACATGGGAAGTACGTCGCACTTGTTCTCAAGTACGTCGGTCTTTCCTGGGGATTCTTGAAACAATATCAAGATTAAAAGGGAAGTACGCCGCACTTGTTTACAAGTACGTCGCACTTTTATGACAAAAAGTTCACAGAAGACTTTTATCTTGTCCATTATGATTAAACCAATCCATCTTTTGATTTCTGAATGTTTACTGATGTTATTGGAGTGCAAAATATCATTTAGTTTTGTTTGTACTAACACACTAACGATTTACTTAATGTTATGTTTTCAAATGTTAGAAATGGACCCAAACTCGAGTATTCGACGTATGTGTCTTGATAAGGGAAATTCTCTTGCTGAGAATGACCGAGTGGAAAGTGAAGGTAATTGGGATGGAGATAGCACTTGGGACACAACAGATAGTGGAAAACAAAAGGATGTGAAGGCTTACACTTTCTTTAGAATGGGAAAGGAAGATGGCACTTGGGATAGGTACATGACACCTTGCTATGTGGAAGGTGTGAATGCTTTTGATGCGTTGACTGATTTGGATTGTGATAAAAACTTTGTTTCTCAAGAGGTGGTGATTGAAAAGAATTGGAAGTACACTAAGCTAGCTAATGGGGACAAAAAGCTTGATAAAAAATTGTTGGTGAATTTAGAAGGAGAAATATATGTGGTTGAATTTTATGTGAATCCAGAAGAGGATGATGTTGAACCTACTGTGATACTTGGTAGGGATTTTTAGGCAAGCTAAAGCCATTGTGAACCTATAACTTGGCCTGATAACCCTTTGGCCCGAACCACCTGTGTATGATTCGGAGGATGAAGAGCTAGATGCTTTGCTAGCTAATTTCTCAGTTGAAGAACTTCCACCACTCTCACCAAACTCCAATGATTTCCCAAACTATGTGTGCAACGTGGGAAAAAGCTCTAGAAACAAAAACAAACAACAAAAAACCTACAAAATGACCTATGATGATGAAGGTCCATCACTAACCGTAAACCGTGCAAAACACAAGAAGAGTTGACTAGGGAAGAGTTTGAGAAAGATGTGCTAGAAAGAGTGATAATACTCAATGAAAAAAGACCCATTATCGAAACCTTGAAAAACTTAGACAACACACAAAATGATGCTTGATAGTGTGTTAATTGATAGGCTTAAACTTGATGGTGAGGTAACTAATGAGGAAGAGAATGTGTTGGCTAAAGAAGTGGTTAAGGAGCATAAGGTTGTGAAAGAAGGAGAAGATCCGCGTTGTTTCATTTTACCTATTCGTTTGGAAGGAAAACTCACTTACAATGCATTAGTAGACACCGAATCAAACATAAACATGATGCCATACCGTATCTATGCACTTTTGGAAAGAGGAAAAGCAAGTCCTAAGATTGATAAAGTGAAGTTACTAGACCACTCTAGTGCGGAAACCATGGGACGTTTGCTCAATGTCCTTTGCCAAATTGGTACCAACACCATTCTTGCCAATTTCTTACTTTTGGATGTGCCCATTGATAGAGATGTACCATTGGTCGTCGGGAGAAGTTTCATGTATACTCTTGGAACTATAATGGACATGAGACATAATAGGATAAGTGTGTTTGGAGGGCATTACAAGATTGTGCCCATGAAGAAGAAGGAGGAAGAAAGTGATAGTGACGAGGAGGATGATGAGTATTCTCCAAGAAGAGATGAGAATGGGAATCCATTCTACGGACCTGTTTATCCAAGCTATATGGAATGTGAAGATGCTTTGGATTGTGGTCTTGATGAGCAAGACTATTTGAACCCATTTCGTGATGTATATGTTTGGAAAAAGTTGGTAGGATTTCTTGGAGCACTACCCGTTTCTTTAACCAATAATGACTAGACACCTAACTATTCGGGGGGAAATGTAAAAGTTAAAGGAGATAGGAAGTGGCATGTTAACGTTAAAATTGTGGATCCATTTGGGAATACCTTTGAAAGAGATTACGAGACTAAGAAAACTGGAAGGAAAGTTTCAGGGGAGTACAAGTTGAGTGATGTCATGTCACCGGTTATTTCAGAGCTTGAAAAACATGGATGACGGATAGGAGTAGCAACATATGCTCCTAAGTTTGTTTTACTTGTTTTATTTTTCTTTTCTTTGTTATTTTTCATCATTTGAATAAAACGTACTGTTGATATAAATAATGTTTATAAAGGTTATTAATATCTCTCAATAAACCTATGTTTTAATAATCACAAAACTCAAATCAAATTAAGTCAAGATTAAGACGTAAACAAGTATTTGGTAACAAATATTTACCTCTACATCTTATATCACTTAAGGTATGCATAAACTAAGCATCTTATGTATTACATGATCAAAGGAAATTTTGTCTTAAGACATAACATCTTATAAAATGATATAAACATTTTATATATATTTGTAAATCATTTTTGGTAATGCTATATTAAACCACAAAGATATGATTTCAAATTTCAAACTTCAAACCAAAAAGGGCAAATTTTATCCAGAAAAACTTTTCCAACGTTCAGGAGGGCGGCCCCCTTAATTTTACTAGGCGGCCCCCTTAATGATTAAGGGGACCGGCACGCTCCAGAACAGTAAAATCTGGCCCTATAAATACTGGATCATTTCACACATTTTTCTCACCTTTTTGCACTAAAAACTTTCTGATCCAACCTCCATTTCTAGATCTAAAATCCTTTGATCATATAATTCATAAGTCTTTGTTTCCAAGTGATCCAAAGCTTCATCCATTCAAGTGCAAGAAGAAGAACACTCATCTACATCCATCTAATTGTAGTAGTGTTGTGAATAGCTAGTTTCATATTGTAGTTGTGGTAGATATTTGTAAAAGTGTTGTGTAAATTTGTTGATTGTAGAAACTAGGTGTGTTGTAAAGTAGTTTAGTAGTTGTGAATTAGTTGTGCATAGAAGAAGGTGTGAAGTTTTGAAGGTGTGAAGCCTTGAAGAAGTTGTGAAGAAGGTGTGAAGCCTTGAAGAAGTCGTGAGATTGGTTCTAGCTACGATTAGAACTCGACATTTAGCTTAGTGTCGTTAACTCGTGTAAGCCAAGGTGTGTAAGGTTTCTCCACCATAAGGAGTTTGTTGACATAGTGAAGAAAACTCTCGAGTGTGGTACTCGGGGAGTGGAGTAGGGCAAGGAAGGTGTCCTTGTAGCAGAACCACTATAAATTCGCGTGTTGTGGTTTGATCTTTCTAACTCTATCTTTTCTTCATTACATTTCAATACTTTCATTACTTGATTAGAATTGCTTATATTGGTTGTCATTTGAATTCACTTGAGATCGAATCGAAAGTTTTTAATAACCTACAAAATATTTTCGTAACAAACTTTTAAAAGGACGTAAAACTATTCAACCCCCTTCTAGTTTTCCACAATTGGTATCAGGAGCCACGTCTAGCAAGATCTTTAAAATATATTGTATTTTAAAACTTGTAACGATCTATGGAATCCGAAAAATATTTAGAAGGGCAATCTATGCAAAGACCACCACTATTTGAATGTGATGGATTTTTATATTGGAAAAATCGATTCAAAACTTATGTGAAGTCAAAAGATCTAGATCTTTGGCATGTTATTACTAATGGTGATTTTTTACCTATTCAAAATAACCCCGAAACTAAGAAAGATGAAATCGTATCTTTTGAAAAATAAAATGATGATTTAAAAAGAAAACTTGCTAAAAATAATGAAGCAAAAATGGTTATTTATAATGCGCTACCACGTAAAGAGTACGAAAGGATCTTTATGTGTGAAACCGCAAAAGAAATTTGGAACTCTTTACTAATAACTCACCAAGGTAATAGTCAAGTCAAAGATAATAAGATAGATCTACTTGTTCAACAATATGAGCAATTCACGATTCCGGAAGAGGAATCAATTGATAATGCTTTTGCTAGATTTAACACTATCATCACAAGTTTAAAAGCACTTGATGAGAATTTTTCTAGTAAGAATTTTGTTAGGAAGTTTCTTAGGGCTCTTCATCCAAAATGGCGAGCTAAAGTGACGGCTATTGAAGAATCGAAGAATTTGTCAACATTGCAACTTGATGAATTAATTGGAAATCTAAAAGTTTACGAAGTTATCATTAAGAAGGATTCGGAAATGGTCAAAGAAAAACAAGAGCAAAGCAAGTCAATCGCCTTGAAAGCTAGAAAGGAATCTAGTATCGAAGATAGCTCATCTTCCGAAAGTGATGACGAAGAATACGCCGTGGCCGTAAGAGATTTCAAGAAATTCTTCAAAAGGCGAGGAAGATTCGTAAGATAACCGCATGATGAAAAGAAAACATTTCAAAAGAGTAAAGATGACAAGAACAACAAGATTGAAAGAAAATATTTCAAGTGTGGTGATCCAAATCACCTCATCGAAAAATGTCCAATGATGACAAGAGATCAAAATCAAAGAGCTTTTGTTGGACGTGCTTGGAGTGATAGTGATGAAGATGAGAAAGAAACGACAAAAGAAGAAAAGTGTCTTATGGCGAATACATCAAATGAGGTACGTTCCGAAACCGAATATTTTAGTGATGAAAGTTTATCATTAGATGAAAAAGATCTAGATAATAAATATAATAAACTATGCAAATTAGGACAACTAGTAATGGCCAAAAACAAATCACTAAAATACATAAACAATCAATTGGAAAATGAAGTACTTGAACTAAAAATTAAAATACATCAACTTGAAAAAGGTAAAGAAATTTTTGAAGAATGTAAATCATGTCAAGTGCTTAAAAGTGAAAACGAAATACTTAGGGAAGAAACTCGCAAACTTAATAAATTTGAAAATAGTAGTCACTCACTTAGTAAAATAATAAGTATTCAAAGAACATCCGGAGATAAAACCTGTTTAGGATTTAACTCAAATGAAGCTTCAACAAGTGAGATTAAAAATGTCAAATTCGAAAATGAACCTAACGAACAAAAATCTATAAAATCCAATCCTAAGTATATACTTATTAATGATAGAAAAATACCTTTTGCCAACAATGAAGAAGTAAAAGCTTTTTATAAATCGTCTTTGAAAAACGAGGTAGGATCTTCTAAATCTAAGACAAGATCTAAAACACCACCACCTAGAAAATCAAATAATCCTAATCCTAGGTCTAAAACACCTCAACCAAGAAGAAACCAAAATAGGCAAAACTATAATAACAATAGTAATCAAATGTGGAACTACCAACAAAGCTACAATCCTTGGGGTATACTACCACCTTTCATGCATCCTAGTCAAATGTTAAACATGTTTGGACCAAACAACTTTGGACCAAAGAGACAATGGGGATCGAATGGCTAGATGAATATTCCTTGAGGCAATCTTGAAGTTTCTCTCAACATAGACTTTTTCAAAGTCTATATATCATCTTGACGATTTTGAAGACCACCGGGTACGCCATTCTTTCATAACTCATTGCCATGCTTAGTTAAATATGCTTTAGTTGATTACATTGTTTGCATAGATATAGCTTGCCTTTTATCTCTATTTGTTCGATCATATATATACTTATATTTACATATACTCTTAATACCTAATATATTAAATATATATATATATATATATATATATATATATATATATATATATATATATATATATATATATATATATATATATATATATATATATATATATATATATAATTGCTTGCACATAACCTAGATACATCATTAGTTGACTTTCTAGAACTCCAGGAAATTGTTCTTTATCGAACCCTTTCCTTCCCCCCTCGCGTTATTCTATTAAGTCCTCTTTTAGGAGACTCATGATGATGAAGGGATATGAGTCAAGTGGACTTTTATCATGCAAGAACGCCTTCGCACGTGAATACAATGGATGAAACAAACTCCTCTCGCCGACTTTATCCTATCTCCGCTACTATCTTTCAAACCTCACCCATCAACCCATCTTTCACTCACACTTATACTTATATATAAATATATATATATATATATATATATATATATATATATATACACTTATTCACATATTCCCGAACACACCTCAAACCCTTCATCAACTTAACACTTTGATCATTTTATCCAAAATTGTCAAAGTTATATTTTAATTATCGAAACGGTAATTAAAAATTGATAAGAATTTTATCATCGTGCCAATAAACGTTTACGTATTTTTGATATATTATAAATCTAATTATATACGTATAAATATTTTTTGTTCCAGAAACTAATTCCGCGAAATTTTGAAAATTTCAAAGGCGGCCCCCTTAAAGATTAAGGGGACCGGCTTGTTATCGAGGGCGGTCCCCTTAATGTTTAAGGGGACCGGCCATCTGACACTTCCAAATACGTTTTCCACCTTATTTCCATTCCCAAACACCCCATTGGCTCATTCATCTCTTCCCCATTGCTGCTGAGTACGAACCAAAACACCCAAAACCATCAAAATCCTCCACCATATCACCAATCCGGGGTTGTTTCGCAAGGGGAAAACATCAACCAAACATATAACAACATCTTTTGTAAGTTTTCCAATATGCATTTCATCACATTTCATTCGATTTGGTGTCTAATCAATAATTATGCATTTTATTAAAATTTATTTTAATTCGAATTTAAGTGTAATAGAAGCTAGAAATTGAACTACCAAATGCTTCCCATAGGATTAGGATGATGTATTGCAACTCAAATTTAGTATAACATATCATTTTGTCAAAATCATTAATCGCCCATAAACCCTTGTTGAATTTTATTTTTCAAGAGGCACATTGTTGATATAACTCTCAAAAACTACTTAAAACTTACTACATTACATTGTTTTAACGTCCTAAACAATCAAAACATACTTTTCAATTTGTTATAAAATGGTTCATGAAGACAACATGGGCGTTTGGTTCATGAACAAACTATAACTATACGTAGTTATTTGAAACTTAAAACTTGTTCATAAAACTTGTTAATACTACTAAAATCAATAGACGTCATCAAGATATATAATCAATATATATATTGATGTTTTAGGATGTTTTTATCTAGTTAAGGGAGCGTTTGGTTTATCTCGAAAATGATATTTTTGAAAACTAAAATTCGCATTTTAATCTTTTAAACAAGCTTATGTTGTGTCAAACTCTTACGAAATGGAAGATATATAATCTAATATATATCTAGCCTTATTTCGAAATGAATTATGATATCATACTCTTTGATATTATATATTCTAAACGAGTTTAAAATCAAAAGAAAAGGAACATTATGAAACTACTTCATTGAATATTTTTTTTTTGTGTCGAAGTAGAATTTCGTTCCACATATATTGCATATAATTATATATACATATATATAACATATGCATGATAGTTGTTTTTATATTAATTCTAGTTTTGTTGTTATATTGTTTAGGTGAAAATGCCTAAGACCACGGTTGGTGATGTCTCCAAAACCAAACAATACATTCCAAATGTCTCTTCTACTCCCGGCATGTCTCCTTCAGTTACATGTTTCTATCGTCCTATTGAAAATAGAAACATTCATGAAGGACGAATTGTCGATCCATCTTTCTATGAAAATGATCAAACCGAACGAATGTTCACCAATATTCGTTTTGAATGTCTTTTCCAAATCAACGAACCAATCATTCCTCGTTTTATCCTCGATTTCTATAGCCAAGTGACGGTGCAAACCGATCCCTATGGTCATCTCCTCATTTCCTTCATGATTCAAAATCAATTCATCACTCTTACTCTTGCTCAATTTGGACAAATTCTTAGAATCCCATTCAACGGCCAAGCCGTTTTCTCAAATGAATGGGATCTCTCCACTCTTGAAAGAAATCATCCTCAGGATGGCCCCTACTATTCTGAGATTCCTAGTCCTGAAGACATTCGTCGAATGCTTGAACTAGAACGTCATACGACTAGTCGAGTAATCAAGTCGAAGAATGTCGATATTCATGCCAATCAAATCCTCCTCAAAGAGCTAAGCCAAGATATGAAGAAGTGGGAAGAACTCATTCGAGAGAATGCGTTTGGTACTGGTGGTCACCGTGATCATGTCACGGCGAGCATTGCCCACATGCTTTATTGTGTTATTGCTGAAGAGCAATACAATTTGGCTTATCTTTTTATTCATCGAATCATGTCCGCCAAGAACACCCCAAATGCCAATCTTCCTTACGGTATGTTTCTCACACGACTTTATCGTTATGTGATGGAACATTACCCACATCTTCAAAGAGACTACTACGTTCATATCCTTCCTACTTTGAACCAACTTACTCGTGTTCGTACTCGTCGTGCTCGAAGTGACAAAGGAAAATCTCGTGGTCCTTTGTATTCTAGGCCTCGTGGTTCTACATCTCATCGTGATGACGATGATGATGAGGAGGAAAACACCTCACGTGTTAGTACTCCATCCCCCACGACCTTTGTTGAAAATCTTTCCGATCTTGATGATACCGAATATCAAATTCCTCTTCCTCATGAACGTACCGATGAGCTTCTCTTCACTCGTCAAACGTCTATCATCAACCGTCAACAACAAATGCATGAAGAACTTCGAGGAGGTTTCAAATCCGTTGGGAAGATGTTTAGGAAGATGCTTAGAAAGAAGAAGAAATAGGAAATATTGATGTATTGCTACTTGTTATTACTTGGTTCTATTTGACATTTGTATGATTTGCTATTTGTCCGATTTATTCGGAAATACTTGTGTTATTTCTTGTTTATCTCTTGAATGATGTTTAGACTTTAAGTGTTATCATGCTACTATCTTAATGTTATGCTATGCTTATTTTCAAAATGGATTATAATATGTTTATTTGCATGCAATTTGGTTATATATATATATATATATATATATATATATATATATATATCATCATTCCTAGAGTATATACTTCTAATAGAACTTGCTGGGAAAACACACTTGAAAAATCACCAAATTCTGCAAATTTTGGGTTTCTGGTCGTCTGGGAAAACACCAGATGGGTGGCCCCCTTAATTCCCTAGGCGGTCCCCTTAATTATTAAGGGGGCCAGCATACAATTAAGGGGACCGGCCATCTGGAACTGGATTCACTCTTTTCTTTTGCATCTTGTGAACCCTTTCTCTAGTTTCAGCTACCATTTCCCATTTTAACCCAACTGATTTTAGAATCTCATTCAACCATTTCAAATACATACCTAAATCAACCATTTTCACACTATAAATTCCCTCCACAATCACCATTCTTCATCTCATCATTCACCATCTTAATCATCATGACTCCACCAAGCACCTCACACTCCAAAACTTCCAAGAAACAAAAACTTGTGGTCATCCCCCCAAAACAACTCTTCATTGACTTAACAAATGAAGACAACAAAACACCATCACCTCCACCCAAATGCTCATCCCTAAGTGCACCCAATGCACCATCTAAAATACCTTCCGCTCATGGAACTTCCTCATCCTCCATACCCTCAACCTCATCAATCAATGACTACATCAACTCACATTTGTCACCACAAGTATCATCACCACTTCCTACACAAGAACCCATGTCCACCCATCTTACCATCTCACTTTCACCAATAACACCACTTGATGCTCATCTCTCATCTCCACCAATTACACCACCATTCTTTGACAATCCCGTGCCTTGGAGGCTACTTGAATCCCATGGGGATACTTGTCTTTGTTGCATCCACAACCGCACGGTCATCTTTGGCCTTAGAGATGAAATTCAATATATGTTTTCATATATTGAACATTTGCTTACCAACCCACCACCACCACCAACTCCACCATCCTCTCCAATAATTCCTCCACCACAATTCTCACCCATTCCTTCACCATCACCATCATGCTCTCCTAATTAAGCATTTCATATGCTTAATAAATAAAGCCTCTACCACCCTTTTGCTTGCAAGCTCTATGAAGACCATGTACTTTTTGCATGATGATGTATTTTCCTAGTTGTTTATTTGTGAACTAGCTTTTCTACTTGTAATTCAAATTGCTACTTGTATGTTGTGTCTTGACACAACCAATTATTTAATATGAATGCTTTCTTTTCAAACACGCTTTATTTTTTTTATCACCTTATAAATGTTTGCATGCATATACTTGTGCTTCTAATATTTTTTTTTGCAAAGCATTCCATAGCTCGTTCTCTTGGTGCCCCCAAACGAGGGGGAGTACACATCAAAGGGGAGGTATCTACCCGTTAATTTTTCACGTTTAAAAATTGTCGGCATAACCTTTTTGATTCTACAAAAAGGGGGAGAAGTAAATATAAACTCACTAAAATACTTGTTTAAAAATTAATTTTTGAGTTAATGAGTTTAAGTTTTGTAATCATCAAAAAGGGGGAGATTGTTGATATAAATAATGTTTATAAAGGTTATTAATATCTCTCAATAAACCTATATTTTGATAATCACAAAACTCAAATCAAATTAAGTCAAGATTAAGACGTAAACAAGTATTTGGTAACAAATATTTACCTCTACATCTTATATCACTTAAGGTATGCATAAACTAAGCATCTTATGTATTACATGATCAAAGGAAATTTTGTCTTAAGACATAACATGTTATAAAATGATATAAACATTTTATATATATTTGTAAATCATTTTTGGTAATGCTATATTAAACCACAAAGATATGATTTCAAATTTCCAACCAAAAAGGGCAAATTTTATCCAGAAAAACTTTTCCAACGTTCAGGAGGGCGGCCCCCTTAATTTTACTAGGCGGCCCCCTTAATGATTAAGGGGACCGGCCCCTAATTAAGGGGACCGGCATGCTCCAGAACAGTAAAATCTGGCCCTATAAATACTGGATCATTTCACACATTTTTCTCATCTTTTTGCACTAAAAACTTTCTGATCCAACCTCCATTTCTAGATCTAAAATCCTTTGATCATATAATTCATAAGTCTTTGTTTCCAAGTGATCCAAAGCTTCATGCATTCAAGTGCAAGAAGAAGAACACTCCTCTACATCCATCTAATTGTAGTAGTGTTGTGAATAGCTAGTTTCATATTGTAGTTGTGGTAGATATTTGTAAAAGTGTTGTGTAAATTTGTTGATTGTAGAAACTAGGTGTGTTGTAAAGTAGTTTAGTAGTTGTGAATTAGTTGTGCATAGAAGAAGGTGTGAAGTTGTGAAGGTGTGAAGAAGGTGTGAAGCCTGGAAGAAGTTGTGAAGTTGTGAAGAAGGTGTGAAGCCTTGAAGAAGTTGTGAGATTGGTTCTAGCTACGATTAGAACTCGACATTTAGCTTAGTGTCGTTAACTCGTGCAAGCCAAGGTGTGTAAGGTTTCTCCACCATAAGGAGTTTGTTGACATAGTGAAGAAAACTCTCGAGTGTGGTACTCGGGGAGTGGAGTTGGGCAAGGAAGGTGCCCTTGTAGCCGAACCACTATAAATTCGCGTGTTGTGGTTTGATCTTTCTAACTCTATCTTTTCTTCATTACATTTCAATACTTTCATTACTTGATTAGAATTGCTTATATTGGTTGTCATTTGAATTCACTTGAGATCGAATCGAAAGTTTTTAATAACCTACAAAATATTTTCGTAACAAACTTTTAAAAGGACGTAAAACTATTCAACCCCCCTTCTAGTTTTCCACACGTACCAAAACATTGTATCCTGGAAAATTAAGGAATGTTTTGATGAATAAAAGAATATAATGAAGTTTGATTATATGTGGATTGAACGTTTTTACGTATGCATGTTAGTTAAAATTGTTAACTATGGAAAAATTTGTAGCAAGTATGCCGTACTTGGAGTCAAGTACGCCGCACTTCTGAGCGGGCTATAAATATAACTTAAAAATCTTTCAAAACATATGTTGGTCCCTTTTACTTGGTTAACAGTTAACTAAAGAGTTAATCTAACCAAGGTCCATGGCTTTTTAACACGAATATAAATGATTAACACAAAGATAAACGTAAAGAAAAGAGACACAATATTTTCATCGTTTAATTCTTATTAGAAGTTAATCAAAGAATTATACCCAAGTGTTTGCGGAATAACAATTGGGATTGAAACGACAAGTATGGTATGGACTCCTCACTAAACTCAAACAAAGTTTGAGTGACAACTAAAGGTCACACTGAGCTATCTCAGGGACTGCGTTGTTCTTTGGAGGAGTAAAAGTGGTTTGTGAATGCTAAGCATTAAATGCACAAACTTGTCAACTTTTACTCCTCACTTATGCTACCTATTTATTAACAAGTAAATTACAACATTACTGATAAAGACAAAATGATGACCTAACTAGTAGAGACAAAATACTTACATATTTTGTCTCTGTTACAATAGACTATATTGGGTAAAAGACAATGTGCCTTTCTGATGCACAGTGATGACACCATCCTGACGTGATGCTATTCAGGGAAAGTTTGACTTTAGGTTAATAGGGACACCTATTGATGCGTTCAAACTTTCCCGCCTTGTCCCGCCCATACTTCAGTCTTCAGGTCTTCAGTCTTCAGTACTTAAATAGTTGTTGAGGAGTCTTGGGGGTTCAGTGAGTTATTGTCATCCTCACTGAACCCATCACCTTCTTCTTGGCTTAGATGCCACTCGTTCTCCGCCTCACTAAATGGTGAACCTTTCTTCATAGGCTCGTTCTAAGCATCTTGAAGATGACTCACTGAGATACTGTTCACTCAGTGACATGTTTGTGTTTACAGATACTAAACACTTAGGTTATTTTATGTTCAAATCCTAGTTAGAGGAAGATTGGGGAATTCGGTGACCCAACAACATACAAAATTTCACACACACTAAAAAGAAAAACCGCCACACTTTGATCAGAAATTCTCCAAAAAGATCTTTGAAATAGAAAAATCAATCCACATTATCATGTCTTCGGTATGTTTATCCATTTTGTTTAACTTTCTTGCAATTTTCTTTCGTATTTTAGGGTTAATATTTTGTGTACTATGTTTTAGATTTTTATATTTTGATAAATTTGTTATTTAGAATATAATTAGAGCTTTTAGGATTATCTAGTTACATGAATGAAGGTTTTGCGTGAGAATCGAATTAGGGTTAGGGTTTGGCCTTGATCACTATTTTTGTGAAGAATAGGAATTTGAATATGCTTATTTAATCTAGGAGAGATTGAGATAAGATATTAAAAAAAAAAAAAAAAAAAAAAAAAAAAAAAAAAAAGTTTTAGATGGAACGTTTTAGAAACTATGAAAATGATGCCTAAATGCTTAAACCTATGATAAGAACTGCTTATTTTAGGGATTTTTTGAAAATCAGTGAAGAAAAACTAAGGAATAAGTTTGAAAACGTAGTTTTGTTGGCATGATGCTTTAGAATCAAATATTTCGGGCCCAGAACGCTATGTGCGCAGGTTTTTAGATCTGAACCGCCGTACTTACATTTTAAACTAATTAGTACGTCATACTTGTTGTCGAGTACGCCGCATTTTTTGCCTGAATTCAAAACAGAGTGTTTGAAGATTAGAATTTGAGAGAGATTTACCCATATTTTGTTGCACTAATAGCTAATATTTTGTGTCTATGGCATGTATGCATGAATCAGAAACTAATGTGCAAGCTTCTACTTCTAGGGGCAAAAGAAAAAGACCTACTGTGAGTATAGAT
Organism: Artemisia argyi; assembly: GCA_030686995.1. NCBI lineage: Eukaryota > Viridiplantae > Streptophyta > Magnoliopsida > Asterales > Asteraceae > Artemisia > Artemisia argyi. The sequence continues at coordinate 156,307,626 of CM060682.1, read as the reverse complement.
GAGCTATTGCTTGGCAGGGTTAACCATGAGCACTTGTAGTGGAGAGGGTGTATTCAGGATAATAGGAAGAAGTACAATCAGGTTCTGGCTAGGTTGGTAACCAAGGATATCTACTCTCCTTGTATTTTTGACTAGGAACTTATAAACAACATGGGATGTGGTGAAACTATTGAGGAGATGATTGAGATCAAGTTGATTGAAGCTGGAAGAGATGAAGAATTGTTTGTGTCTGAGGCATGGAAGAGAGCTTTCAATTGTCAAGAGGTGATTTACAAGGAGTTGTGTCAGGAATTCTTTTCTACTTATCAGATGGATGAGAATGTTAGTCAGGAGGAGATATGCACCAAGAAAATTATTAAGTATAGGCTGGGAGGTAGAGCACACAGTGTTAGTCTGGTGGAATTTGCTAGGTACTTAGGGTTGTACAGATCTGAGGAGTTGAATGAGGAAGGTTTTGAGATTTATTTTCAGAGTGGGCTAAGATATGAAGGGGGTTTTAAGGTAGAAGAGTATTGGAGCAGGATAAGCACTGAGGATGAGCTGAGATTATCTCGGAGTGCTTGTAATAGCATTTGGAGCCCTGTCCTAAGGTTGTTACAGAAAATGATTGCTTACAGTGTTTGTCAAAGGACCACAGGGTATGACAAAATTCAGAAACATGAGCTTTGGTTAATGAGTATGTTTGAGAATAGGAACAATGAGAGGTATGCCAATGTTGCTTGGGTGATAGCTAGGTGGATGAAGAGAAAGGGTAAAGGTACACAAGATGGGAGCAAGATCATTATGGGGCAGTTTGTGACTAGGATTGCTAGGAGAATGAGGCTTTTATCTGATGATAATTTGAACAATTACTCCACTCCCACACCTTGCAAGAAGTTGAATGAAACTACTCTGAGGGAGTTAATTGGTGATGATGGAGGGTTGATTGCTGAGAATCCTCAACCTGGTGTTGCTAGGTTAGTACCACCCAGACCCTATAGGCCCACAGTGCTAGAGATTTACCCAAAGTTGGGGGAGATTGAGAGAAGGCAGGCTGCACTTGAGGAGCTAGGAAGGAGAAATGAGTATAACTGGACAAGGTATGCTCTGTTGTTTGATAGTTTGGCAGCTCAACAGGGTATCTCTCTTGGCACCAATGCACCGCCAGGGTCTACCACCAACCAACCATCCAGTTCTAGGCAGGAAGATGACACCACCACCACTCAGGAACAACAACAGGAACAACAACAACAGCAGCAGTAACACCGCCGCACAAACATCTGTGTGCGACGTACTTTGATGGCCAACCAGAAGTCTGGTTATGAATGTTAAGACAATTTCAAAATAATTTCTATTTTATGGTCTGTAACATGTCTCTATTGGTATTTAAACAATTATCTGTGATGGGAACTAAAACAATGGTGCCGGGGGGAAAACAAGAACAAAAACAATATCTATCTATCTATACATATCTATATGCAAATAATGTAGGGGATAACAGTAACGAACACAACTGGATATGTTTGAATCTTTGAAAGGCGTGTGAACACTTTCAGATCGAATCAATTCGGTGGTTCTCCCGAATTATTCAATCGGATACAATTCAGAGATTGAGAACATTTTGTATGGTTTTTGTTTGAGAGTTTTATCAACCAGAGAACCATATGACCAAGAGAAAACGTATATTTATGAAAAACAGGATTAGGGCACTCATAACCGCCTTTTGGGCAGTTTTTCAAGGTTTCAAAGTTGTCAAATTTAGTCCCTCAATTTCCGAAAATTTGATTTTCTGAGGAACTTTTAACATAGCAACTTAATAGAAATAAAAAATTTCCAAGCTGACTTGCCAGGGGCTGTCGCCCCTTGGACCCTGCTACCAGGGGCTGCCGCCCCTGGAACCCCGCTCCTAGGGGCGCTGCCCCTGGACCCCCATCCCTTAGGGGCTTCGCCCCTAAGATCATAATAAATTCAAATAGGTGTGCACTCCGCACCTTCAAACCTAAATGATGTCTTATTATGACGAAATTGGTCAAACAAGTTAATCCAATTACACTATAAATATCCAACAAATAATTTGCATAACTAGTACTAATATTAATAATAATAATCTATCTAATCTTTTTTTTTTATCATGTTTGCATGTTTTGTTTTGTTTATGATAATGTGCAGGTTATGAATTAAGTACGAAAGCTCCATATTGCTTCGTACAATTTTATTGAATTCGTCTTATAGTAAAGTAACTTATTCTTATTTCTCTATTTTATTTATATTCTGTCACATTGAGGACAATGTTCATAATAAGTATGGGGGTGAGATAAATTGGAATGATTTAAGAAAAACAGATTTTTAATAAAAAGTGTGACGGTTTTGAAACTTAGTACGCCGCACTTGCTATATAATTTTGGAAAAATAATCGAGTTAAGTCATTTAAGCTAATTCGACTCAGAATTGATAACGTGCTAGCATATTCATAACAATTACCACTAAAATGTGAAGAATTTTCAGCCTTATGCCCTTATTATTGGATTGTTTCTTTATTTATGAGTGTGCCGATGTTTTATTTATTCTAGAACTTGTGCTCAAAATCTTTACGAGACCGTTGTAAGATCACATTCGTGTGATATAAGTGATTTTAAATGATAAAGAGGAAAATTAGGATTTACACCAAATAGCCATCCAATAAAACTATATATTAGTAATCACATCGATTATCTAATTTCCAATAATTAAAAAAAAAAAAAAAAAAAAAAAAAAAAAAAAAAAAAAAAAAAAACCTTTTGTATCACTTATCTTTAGTGCTAGATACCTGATTGATGCTAAACCACCTAACTTATATTGACCAAGGAATGGTCAACAAAGTCAAATAGCCTAGATCAATGCTCCGCGGAAGTATAAGGTTTCCCCGGGTCGTTATGTCCCGACGAGGTGTGAATGGCTAACAAACGGTTCTGTGATCGGGTGAATTTGGACGGGAAAAAGGTTTGAGATTGATTGAACTATGGAATCTACAAGAGAATAGCTTAAATAAGCTATATAAACAAGATGGGAAAGTTTGAAAACCCAGAAACGTTTAAAACTTAAAACGTGTACGTTCACGTTTAAATAAAACGTAAACGTACGAAATAAAACGTGAGTTTTGGTAAAATAAAATACTTACAAAAGTGAAAATCACATTTTTACAATCCTAATAATAAAAGAAACTTTTTAGAAAATTAAAATTACTTTTTACACTATTTAATTATTTAATATTAATTAAAAACTATTTAATACTTATTATTAATACTTAAATAACTAAAATACACTACAATATTATTTAAATACTAAAAAGGTGAAAATAAAATTTCTAAAATTATAAAATAACTAAAAATAAGTTTTAAAATTAAAAAATAAGTATTTTTGTCTTTTTGTGCTTTTTCTATTAATTAATTACTAATTAAATACTAATTAACTAATTAAACTATTTTAAATTAAGAAAAATACTAAATGAATAGTAAAAATTCTAATAAAATTTCTAAAATTATTTTACAACTTATAAAAGCTAGAAAAAATATAAAAACTAGGTTTTAATTAATAAAAACTAATTATGCTATTTTAAACTAATTATTAATTAATTTCTAATAAAACTAATATTAAATATAATAAATACCAAATGATGAAATAAAAATCTGATAAAATTATTATAACTACTTTAACTTAAGAGGAAATTAAGAAAAATATAAAAAAGCTAAGTTCTTAATAAAAATATAAAAATGAAAATTAAAATTTAAATAAAATTAAATAGAAACTATCACTTAAAAATTTATTTGATTTTCTGGATTTTGCTTTTCCCAATCTATTATACAACTGAAAACAACAAACTTTTGTGAAATCAAACTTTTTATAACTTTAAAAATAAGCTAAATGGAAAGCAAAAAGCCAACAGTTGACTTTTGTTGACTGTGGCAAGAAATAAGCTAAAATGGCATTAAGTGGGCCCCACTCTGATGGAACTTGATTCACTCAGCTTATTTGGACATGCATAAGCTAGAAAAAGCCAAATGGGTCCACAGATTAAGCAATTAAGCTATAAATAAGCACTTGAATTCTTATATGGACTGAAAATGGGGACAGAATTATGGGCTTAATTCAAGTGGGACCCAGCGGGTTTCAGGTCAACCAAAAGGTCAATGTCCCAAGCCTACCAGGAGGGGGGTTGGGAGGAACCAATTTGGGAGGTTGTGGACCACTGTGGTGGCTGGAAAACCACCACCAAGTGGTGGTGGTGGGTGATGGTTCTGTGCAGCAGGGGTAATGCTCCCCTTGCAGCCCACTTTGGGCAATGGTGGGGCCCAGATAAAAAAATCACAAAAACAATAGGACAATGGGATCTTAAATATGAACTAGTAGGCTACAACATATCAAAAATTCAAAACCTGAATCACATTACAAAAATCTAGAAAATTACTTGAACTTTTGTGAAAATCTGAAATGGTGCAATTTTGACTTTTCAAGATAAACTCACAAGTTGACTTATTTGGAATTATAATGCTTCTAATCTACTAATTTAGCTATATTAAGATATTTTAAAACTAAAATAATCTATTCTAACATTGTATGAGCTGATATGGAGATTATGGACCCCCCCAAAACCTAACAGATAACTGTTTATGGGAGTGAAGGGTGATTTTGACTTTTATGTAAATAAAACTTGTTTTATTGTTTTGACTATGCTACTAGAACCTGAAGTAAATTGTTCAAACCAAAAACAACAACCAAAGACTGCTAGATCACCAAGATTCACATTGAACCAAACACCCCTCTATTTGACAGTTTTGATGGATTTCAAAGCAAATGGGTACAAGAGATTATTAAACTGATTTCTAATGATTAATTATGATCAAGGGAACTTAATTAAGCACAGAAAAATAAACTGATAACAACAAATATCCATGAATCATCAATATGCATTTTGGGGCAGTTAGAATCAAAATGTGAGACAACAAAGAGATTGAGGAACAACTAAGGATACAATAGCATTAAATCAACATAAACACATGAAATAAGCATGGAAACACAGTGAGACAATAAATTAGAACCATGAAGCAGTTTATAGCTGAAAATAAAAGACAAGGCTTACAAGGTAACAAGCTTAGAACAAAAGTACCCAGGGCTCAAAACACAATCCTAAGACTCCCCATGGAGTTATAAACCAGGAACATCATCACCTTCATTCTCCTTCACTTGTTCTCAATTCTTTTTGACTTTTCTTACTTTTCACTATTTTTATATTTCTTTGATTATTTTTGGTAATTTACTAATTTATAAGGAAAATGCTCCTAATGCTCAAACAACTTAAAGTAGCTCACAACTGATCTTGAAATGAGTCCACAGTAGTAGAAAACTAACAACTTCCAACAAGATTTTGATTAAAAAGAAAAGCTTATCAAGAAATGGTACAAACTGATTTCATAAAGAAACTTGAAATTAGAGTTTTATAAACTTAATATTAGATTAAAAAAGAGTAAAGGACAACTTAGGAGTTACAATTTAGACTTAAAACTAAGAATTACATTAAAATTACTAATAAAACTAAAACTAAACCTACTCTAGTTAACTCCTTTTTTTTCTTCTGCTTCTTTTTCACTTATAAAGGTCCTGGAGTGTCACTGAGTTAATCCCACTTGTTTCTTGGCCGTTGGATTGCTTGAAATAATCATGGCCGTTTAAATGGTTTAGGCGGGAAAAGTTATTTTGGCAGTTAATGGATTACTTGTGAGACTTTGGTGTAAATTTATTGGGTTTGGTGTATTGCGGTTTAGAAGGGGGGACAAGACATGGGATAGCTGAGGTGGAGGTGAGGTTGAGGTTGAGTGTTGCAGGGGTAGCAGTTGCAAGTTGGGAGGTTAGGGGTGGTCAACGAAGGGTTTGACCAAGGTGGAAATAAAATGGGGTAAGGGTGTTGACTGGGGTTGACCAGCTTATGTTATCAAAGGGGTGGTGGGCTGTTTTGTGTTATTTGGGCCAAGGGAATGTGGAGTGGGCTGGTACAATGGAGTAATTAAGTGGGTAGTGGATTAGGTTAGTTTGGTTTTGGTTTTTTGGGTTGTGATAATAACATATGTCCGTTTGGTTGTAGCTTAGGTAAAACAAGGACCAAAGTTGTCATTAACTAAAAGCTTAGGGGTAGGATTTGGTGCTGCTCCAAAGTTATCCAAGGGTAAAATTATGTCAAGTTTCAATAATTCGAGGACCATGAATGTCATTTCTCACTTTTAAAATTTTCGGGGACCAAATGTGTCAAATGTGAAACTTGAAGGGCCAAACATGTAAATTTTCCAAAACTTTTACCCAGGGATCAATTTTGCCACAATAAGTAACCACAAGACCAAACTTGACTTTTCTTTCAAAAATATCCCACCAGGGACTGAATCTGCCAAAATCTGAAACTCCAGGGACCAAACTGTAAATTTCCAAAACTTTTCCAATTTTTCACCAAAGGACAAAATATGACAACTTATGATTTCAAAAGGACCTTTGGTGATAATTTTCCATATTTTTAATATCCAGGGACTAGTTCTGTCATTTTATGAAAGTTGGGGGACTGAAACTGCCAATTTTGCAAACTTTGTGCGTTTTTCATCTGTTTTTACTCGTTTTGCATCTAAAACATATAAAACACAATTTTGAAATATTTTTACTATTTTGATGCATTTCTGAGTATTTTTGTATGTTTTGCAGTTCAGATTAGACCAAAAATGATGAGTGTTTGAGCACTCATCAATACCATTAGAACAACATTTTAAGCCAATCTATTCGTTTCTTGCACCCACTATAAAAATAAAATATATATACAACTTTAGCCTTTTAAACCTTGAACCCTGTTGGAAGTCCAAAGAAAAAGAAAGAATAAATTACGGATGATTTTGATTGAAGTGGTGTGTTTATCGTAAGTATGGGGGAAAACCAAATAATTCCCAAGAAGACAAAAGAAAAAGAAAAGAAAGAAAAATACATCTACAAGGTGAATAAAGTGTTGACGAAACATGTGCCAAATGGAGACCGTTATTACAGAAAATGGACTTTCAACTTATTATTATTTTTCTTTTTAAAACAATTTTACCATATAATCCCATGTCTAATCCATACCCATATTATTACCTTTAACCGAACGTTATAACCAGAATAAAAGTCCTCTTTTTGATAAAATCTACTTGGTGCTTACGCCATGTCGGTGAAGTTTAGTTTTTTGTACAAGCCTATGGTAATTTATTTAACATGTCTGAGCAACTGAGTGTGATTCCTTTATACCCGATATATGAGTGTGAGTGAATTATACTTTCCACTTTCGAGAGATGCTTAGCCGCGTTATCTTGGCTTATGATTTCTTGATAAGATAAAAATAAAAATATTTTTAAGGATTGCTTGAGGGCAAGCAATAGTTAAGTATGTGGGATTTGATAACGCTCTTATTATACATATTTATCCCGTCGATTATACATTATATATATATCTATTATATTATATAGAATATCATGTAATTTGTGTAGAATTGGCACTAATCTGGTTGCAGGATTGAACGAGAGAAGGAAGTTAGAAATATCACTAAAAAGACGATAAAGTAAAAACTACGACAAAAGGAAGGACTTGGAATGAAAATATAAATATAAAAGACCCAAGTACGCCGGTCTTAGGACTATGTGTGGCGTACTTGCTTGGCGGGTAAATGAGATTGAATCTATACGAAGTACGGTGTACTTTCTACGGAGTGCGGCGCACTTATCTTGTCAGTTACAAATGCAGAGTTATTGATTGCATTCATTATGAGGCCGATCACTTGTCCTCAATTACCGAACTCTGGAATTAAACTAGGTCAAATGAAGTATATATAATGGAAGGAACGAACTAGAAGAAAAAGGGGGGCAACATCTAGTAAAGTAGGGGAAAGTATACAAAAGTGATATTGGTGAACTCATACCAAGTTCACCATATCAAGGTTGAATTGTAATCCTATTACTGTGCCAGAGGGTAGGAGAACGAGTCAAGAGAGTTTTCTATGTAAAACCATTTGTTCTTTCGTTGTAATCACTTTGGTACAATTCTCTATTTCTACGAATTATATTATGAAGTTTATGAAATCTATGTCGAATGATATGTGTTTTGTTACCGAGATAATGGAGTAGTCGTTCTTATGTTTATTTGGGTGGTGTAGTTATATGGTTGTTTTCATTGTAATGTACGCTTGCTATTTGATACTATGATTAAGTTTAATTGATGAGATTATGTTTGGATCATTGTTGAATGTTTGATGTATCTCTGTGGTAGAAGTAGGTCGAAAGGGTCTACCACTTTGGTATTATTTCAAGGTGTTTGTCTATGGCAACTTGGTGTTTGCCTTGTAGAAATTGGTTAACAAAATGTTTATCAACCCATCCATGATCTTGTTTAATGCCTTATCTCATGTCTAAAGAACTTGATGAGAAAATTGGCTTATGTATACTTCTGTTATGAACCATCCTTAATGCATTTGATATATTGAGAATTATAGGTCGAAAGGGATTCTTAATATGTTGGATAGTTATTTGTAGGAATGATCACCAGTCATCTCTTGCTTATATATCTTGTTCATGATTGCTTGCTCATCATTTACATGTTTACTTCCATGTTTCTTAGCCTAAATAAACATAACTTTAATCATATAAACAAAGAATCTAAATTTCTAGTCTTTGGATAAGTCACAATCTAGGAACTTTACTTTGATACAATTGTTAACTTGGCTTTTCTACAATCTCTTGGGACGACCTGGTCTTACCTAAACCTTTACTAGAAACGGAGGTTATACTTTTCCCGTGTGTTTTATATATTAAAGAAATTGGTGAAATTAGTATTATAAATTTAAAGTTTTTGAAACACATCACACACACTACACGTTATATGAAAATGGTGAATGCTAGTTCTATAAAAAATAAAGCATGAAACAAAATAAGAAATCAGGCTTTATAGGACATCGAATAGTGTCATATCAAGTTACTTTATAGGACCTTTAACATAATAGGACCAATGATATAAGTGTCACATATAAAAGCGTTGTATAAAGTGTTAGAATTATTAGGACACTTATAAGCATCCTAATAAGTGCTGATATTATGAAACAAAAAAAATAGTCCCGTAAAAGCATTTTTTTATGACCCAATTGTGTCCTTGTAGACAAATTAATAGGATGCTTTAAAGTGTTTCAAAATATGCTAACCTTCTATCACGTATTGAGACGCGTTCATGCGTCCTAAAAGGCGTTTTCTTAGGACGAAATTGTGTGTTGCTTTAACTATTATTTTAGTGCAAAAAAAATGTCCTAATACACATGTGTCTATTGGGACCAAATTTAATGTCCAGACATACATACATTATAAGAGGCTTTCTATTTTTATAATATTTTGTTTTCATTACACTTTCATGAAACTATTGTAGGTCCTAAGAACAATTCTAATTAAAAACTATATAAAACACAACATATAATAGCTTAATGAGTCAAAGGTGTAACAGCTAAAAGCATTAAAAATTTTTATATAAATAACAAAAGGTCTAACCCAATTAAGGTTAACATCATCCAAAATAGTATTCTAATTTTTATTACATGGAAATTGAACAATAAAAACTAAAGTGGAACTATATAATGAGTCATCGTGGATCATCTTCACGCATCATCCTCACGTACCACCTACAAATATACAAACCACAAACATACAAACATAAGATATTAAAACCTAATCACTACCCATATATACAAAAACTAGGGGAGTTAATCAAGTCGGGTCGATCGGGTTTGGGTCAATTCGGGTTCGGGTTTGAGTCAATTATGAATTATATAATTTTGGTGTTTATACTTGAAAGTTAAAATTATAAAACAAGTTTGAAAAAAAAAGTTGCAGCAACACATTTGTTGTAGTTGCTAACTTGCTACAGAAAAAAAAAGTTGGCGTATCAATTTATACATCAAAAGGAATAGTGTAATAGACTAATAGTGGTGTTAAAACGGCTAATAGTAATATACTAATAGTGATGTTAAAATGACTAAGTTACAGTATCAATTTACAAATCTGTTGCAGACTTAGGGAGTTGCAGTTACAAACTAGTAAAAGTGTAATAGACTAATAGTGATGTTACAGCCCCAACCCATTACTCAAGTTGAATCCTACGTATAAGTTGTCATAATTTTAATAAGTTGACATACCGAAACAAAAGGGCAAGGCCATGCGATAGTTGCACCAATAGCATCACTAATTGTGACAAACAATCCATATCCACCAAGTGTTCATCTCTTTTGATAGGAACTTGAACATTAACCTTGCACCAATTTGGTCCTAACTCTTCACCTCCAACAATCTCATTTGGGTCTAAGCTCTTAATCCTTCCCTTCGCTACAATCTCAGCAGAGTTAAAAATGCTTTTGATGTAAACTTCAGCTCCGACCTACAATATATGTAGCATTAATGGATGTCAATCTGTCATAGTGTAATTAGTAAGGGTACATATATCAATTAAGATAGACACATACCCGTAAAGGTTGAGGATCGTTAACTGCATTTGTACCAAAAGAAGCATTTTCACTCGACCCTTGCCTTGGAGAATCCCTCGCTTTTAACTGAGCGAGCTCAGAACTAAGTTGGTCACATCTAGCCTTATACATGAGCTTATCTCTACGACAGGCAGCACGACTTGGAATGACGCCCCAAACATCAGAAGCATGAACACCTAAGCCATACAAGTCTGCTAGTCCATTGTTATCCTTACCCATAACTTTTGAATATACATCTTGTGGTCCAGGCTCATCAGTTACACCCTCCGGAAGTTGAGAACTCAATTCATCCATTTTATCCTATATTAAAGACACTAAATATGTTAATTGTCCTTAAAAGTTAAAACTACTACACTTGCAACGTCAAACAAATGAACATGAGTCATGTGGTACACGTTTATCTTTCAAACAAGCAAGTATTAGGAAGATAGTACATACAATTGCATTTGTAGCTTCTTCATTTTTTGCAATTCCATCAGTAAAGAAGCAAGCACGAAAAAATTCCCTTCGTGTTGGTTCACGTCCACCTAAAGATTCCTGTTTCACAAAAATAAATAAATGAATAAATAAGTCAGTACATATTAAGATTCAAGACTAACACTTGTAAGGTTAAATATGATTACCTTAACTTCTTCACGCTTTATAGCATAGCTTTTTTTACCCGTGACTTGGACCATCTTCTTTTTTCCCCTATTTGCCTTATTTTTTTCACTCACTCTCTGTAGTAAAGAAACAATCTCAAAAAAAAAAAAAAAAAAAATAGATAGGAGGGCCGAGATGCAAAAAAAAAAAAAAAAAAAAAAAAAAAAGTTTTTTAACACATGAAATCTCAAATAAATACACTGACGGGCTTAGGCCTAGGGGGCCGGTACCCTTCCCGGTCCTAATTAAGCTCCGCCCATGCCGGCACTAATATTAAATAGATTTCATTTGTATAAGTTTGAATTACATCATTTCAGAGTGTTTTTGCAAATCGCTTCTCATTGAAAAAAAAATTGGACCAATAACAGAGCTCAATTTTGCCACGTAGACAAAATCGAGCAACGTGATTGGTCAATAGAAAGTCAAAATTAAATTGATTTTGGTCAAACTTAATAAATTTGATTAAGAAAAAAATTGCATCAAAATATAGGTGTCAAATTTATGAAAATAAAAACTTAAAAAAAGAGGAAGTAATTAATAAAACTTTAGTGATTGAATTTTAAATAATTTATATAGAGTAAAGTGTAAAATTACAAGTTTTCATGTTTTTTAATAACTTTATAAAAAACACAAATAACCCCTTACACTTTATACCTCCTATACTTTATAATATTAACTTTATTTAAAATTACATGAGTATTAGTATTAGTTTTTAGTCTTTCATCCATTAAAATTAAAAAATTTGGTAAATATGCGAATTAGTTTTAATATACGTTAAATTTTTTTAAACTAATGTTAGTTTTAAACTTTCATCCATTAGAATATTTTTTTAAATAAGGACTCATGTTAGTGTTTAAAAGTTTAATTTATGCGTACACGGGTTTGAAATACGGCTAAATTATTAGTAACGGGAATATAAATATCAAATGGTAAGCACGATACTTTGATATGAAAATAAATATACGTGATTCTACTTATAACGACTCATGAAATTGTTATTTAAAATTTGTATATAGATATCCATAAAAACATTTTAAAAACTTTACGGAGCATCTTTTAACTTTATCAACGCTCATTATTTGCTACTAAATTCACACATTTGTACAACATATATCAATACTTAAAGTTAAAGAACAAAATCAACCTCAACCTCAACATGTCTGTCAGTTAAAAATATTATACAAAGCTAATTATTAAAAAAAAAAAAAAAAAAAAAAAAAAGTTAGATAGTCATTGTTTAATATAAAAGGTGTTTTCTTTAAATTATATTAAAAAAATGCACGTATCACAATCCTTATTTGATAACAATCACCTCCTTAAAAAAAAAAAAAAAAAAAAAAAACTATGTAAGTGATAACCTAACTTTATTCATTGACGTGATGTTTAAAAAAAAATCGTAATAGTTGGCCGTTGTAAACAAATTAAAAGTATGCACATGAGAATTATTCAGCAAGAATATATAGTTTTAATCAGGTTATTACGTTACTATACTGCAATAATGTTATTGAGTTTGTAATCACAGATGTGAGATACAACCATTATTCTATACTTATGATTTATGTGTAAACCTCTTTTTGCTTCTGAATAGAATCCGAAAGAGATCTCAACAGAACTTTGGCTTATGTCTTATCTAGCTGATAGTATTTAGTAACTTTTTTATGGTTTAACTTTTTTGTTATACACACCAACTTTTAGTAACTCTTTTTTTATGTTTTATTGAAAACTTCTACACTTAATATTTGTGTTTTTACTATAAACACACTAAGTTATAATAGAATTAGTTGTGAGTTCAGGGGTTTTTCACTAAGCTTCTAAAAAAGCTTATATCTTTATCATACACTTATTGTGTTATGGTAATTGAATAAGCCAATAAACACCTTTAATAAGCATAACCAAACACCCCTTTAGTTCTAATACGAAGTTTTCTTATTTGATGTTATTATTAACTTTGTTGTTATCCTTATTATAATGCAACATGTTAGTGGTTTTTGCAGTTTTATCATCTTATCGCACACACTAAGTGTAATGCAATTTGTTGTGTGCGTTTTTTAGAGGAGGATTAAGTATCAACACATGATTGTCGTGGAAGGATTTTTTATGCCTGCTCAAGGTATGAATGTATAATTAAGTTAAGTTGTTGATTTAGATAATACATGAATGTATTCTAATGTACCAGAGATGTGTTTTAGTGCCTATATGGAGAATTTTATGGTAGGAATTCTTTTCGGAGTGTAATTTGTCTTTGAATGAGTTAATGAAACTTAGCATGCGTTTGCTATCATTGATAACACTATGGTTGTTAACCAACGGTCTAAAATATGAGTGTCTTTTACCTTGATGATTTAGGCCAATTGTGAAGAAAGTTGCATTAAAATGAAAGGTCGGTAAGGATTCAAACAATCCTAAAAGACTTGCGAATGTACTCTTTGTCATTTTTTTCATGTATTTATAATTTACTTATAGAAATAATAATAATTTCCTTATATAGTTCGGGTTTAGAGAAAAATTATTCTTATACATTATACATAAAGATAAGATTAAATTTGAGTTCTATTCATTACATCTTTTTTTGTTTCTCTTCATGTAATAAAGAAGTTAAAGTATAAGCATCTATGTTAATTTGGTAATTTTATTATCAAACTTGAGAAGTAAATAGCACAAACTTATGAAAATACAACTTTTCAAACAAAAAGGTACATTAGTAACATGATATGATGGTTATTTATAATCAAGAAAATGAATCAATCTTCAAAGCTATCTAAATATGCTAAATATTTTAACAAAAATATAAGTAAAAGAAATACTTCAATTACAAAACACATCGTAAATTGATAGCACGGGTTTGCAAAACTAAAAGCATATATATCACTAACATTTTATGCATGTCAAGTATCATCATTTGATTTTGCTTGAATAATAAAATATAATTTTTAATCCAAAATCATTTTCCTAAAATAATAGGTATGTTATAACATATACATATGATTTTTTATTTTTAGTCTACCAAGTAAAACTATTTGAAACATGTTAAGTGGTTGAATTCTTAATCGATAATAATATATAATAAAAACAAAATTTTAAAAACCCTGTGCGTGCACAGTTATTATAACTAGTAATAATAGTATATATCTTCAAGTTTATATACTGTAAGCAACGCATCAAATTTACCATTATATTAAAAATATTCTTCTTTAGTTTTTATACCCATCTTGTTTACACTAAAGGAACGCAACAGCAGACCCCTGCCTACCTGGATTAAGGTAAAATATCTTGATCCTCTTTTATATTTATTTATTTATTTATTTATAATACCTTAATGCTATCCTAGCCGGTTAAAAGGTTAAGTTGGCCATCAGTTTGTTTCCGTATCAGTTGATTACCACAATTTGCATATTATCATGCCTTATGTATAGTAATAATGAAAGTGGATCACTAAAGCTTTCTGCCAAGTGGTTGACCAATTTAGTTTTAATTATGTTTTTTTAGCACTTGCATATTTATACAACATTCGATATTTGTGGATATCCCCTTTGCGCAACAAACGTGTTTATTTTATAAAAACATTATTACTCATTAGCCAATGTTTGTATTCCCCACACGTAGTACGAAAATGCCAAGCTTGACTTGATTATAGAATGAAATATCAAACTTCATTTGACTATGAAACTCAATAATCAAAACTTCACTTGAGTTCAGCCGAGCATTCACTTTCCTGCTTGAAGTTGAGTTCAATGAGTTAAATGACGACACTTTCAACCTAGCTAATTGGTTCGAAAAGTGGTGTAGGTTTTAAAATACTGTAAAAAACTAGTGACACAACGTTATTATAAATCTACGTATGTTTTGTAAAATACGATAATAACATATATCAAATGTGTTAGAACTCATATACATTAGGTGTCATGTAAGGTCAAATACAATAAGCCACCAATAGACTAGAATTCGATAAAATTGTAATAATAAGACTAAAATATCATGTGTCATATCAAGTTTTTTTCATAATAAAACCAAAGTAAATAAGTGTCCCATAAAACTCATTTAATACAACCTTTATACTAAGTGTCCTATTAAAATTATTCATTATACGACCAAACCATATAAGTGTCCTATAAAATCGAATCTAATAGGACGCATATACCGATGTCATATTAGATTATAGATAATATGACCTATATGGCTTAGAGTCCTATAAAACTTAAGATAATAGGACCTAAATAGCAAGTGTCGTATTATGCTATATCATAACGAGACTCAAATGGGTAAATGTCCTATAAAACTCATCTAATAAGACTAATACTTGAAATGTCCTAGTAGGTTCCATGATAATAGGACTCATAAACTAGCTCGTCACATTAGATATGTTTTTAGGACGCTGCTTCAAAAGGCGTCGCAGGAAAAGGTCCTAAAAGGCCCCTTTTCTTGTAGTGAGGTTTTGCTTTCTTGGAATTAAGTGGGTTAAACCCTTTTCTTTTCTTTTTTATTCAACCGATTGTCAAAACACGTGAAGAAAAAGGTTAACTAATTGCATGTTGATGGCTTTTACATGCATATGAAAATTTCATACGTGTATGGTTTTAAAGCATTGCCTGCATACAGGTTTTAGTAAGGTTTTTAGTGGTGTGTTTTGTGTAGCCTTAAGGGGTGTTTATATAGCCTCTAAACTTGTTCTCCAAGTTAGACTACAACACGTCAACACCTCCGTTAGTTTCACAAATTCGACACTCGAATTCCTCTCCCTTATTTGTTCCAACCGGCCTACAACCAAGCACCCCATGGGTTTAGTTTTCGTACTAATAAGTCCTTTACGTATTAGTTAGTTATACCGTCTAACGGTATGATTAACGACCGATTAAATAATTCGTGACTTAATATAATTAATACATTACAATAGATATATTACTTACATTAATAAAACGTTCCCTAGATGTATACGTGTGTGCCCCCGGTCTTATAATTACCGATTATAACTTGAGCATAACAAATACTACTTTGATCCTTGAGTTTACATAAACGGAGTTATGGGTAGTTTGCAATGTATGTTCATTGTTTATTGATGACAATCATAAACGTTGGAGCATGTCAGATAAAATTAGTAACAAAAGGATTGTTTTGGAGGTCAACCGGTGGATTGTTTGCCAGTTTATTGTTTACTAGTTGATTGTTTGCCGGTGGAAATAGAACTTCCGGTGGAGTGTTTAGTGTTTGATTTTCAAATAGGAATACAGGAAACAGATCTACAGGTGGAGTGTTTTGTGGTTCGTTTTCATTTGGGAATATCAGAAATAGATATTCCGGCGGGGTGTTATAAATAGATTCATTATCCGGTGAAGTGTGTTTGACATTGTTGTGTGAATGAGTTGTGTGTGAATTGTGTATGAGTTGTGTGTGAGTTGTTTGTGTGCATCTGGGAATGAGTATTTATAGGACCTTTTTTGCAATTTGAATTTTGAAATTTTAATTTTGAAATTTGAAAAAATCCCGCTCGGTTTTGAATTTGAATTTATCCCGCTTTAAGTTTGAATTTTGAAATTTGAAAAAATCCCGCTCAGTTTTGAATTTGAATTTATCCCGCTTGTTTTTTAATTTTGAATTTCATATTTTAAATTTCTATAAACCCCTATAAATAACATACCATAACATACTATTCTTCACACACTTCAGTTTCTAAACCATTTTACAATGACTAATCGTTGGTCAATAGAAGAAGAAAACTTGCTAGCTGAAGTTTGGGTTTCAGTTTCCCAAGACGTAACCAACTACAATAAATGCTCTTTTTGGAACCAGGTTGTAGAAAGGTTCAACAATCAGTCTCACGGTGGCCATCGTAACAAAAATATGGTCACGGGTAAATGGGCAAGACTTAGTAGTGAATGTCAAAAATTCAATGATATTTACAAGCATTTGCAGCGTACAATTCAGGAAAATGACAATGATCATCTCCAGAATGCAAAGAACAATTTTGAAGAACGCTTTGGTGGGAGAAGCTTCCAATATGTCACGTGTGGTTCATTTTGAAAAACCACCCCAAATGGGACGAATGAAATGTTTTGTTTTCTGTATCGTGTTTATTTGTTTTTTCGTATCATGTTAATTTGTTTTTCCGTATCGTTTTTAATATGTTGTACTGTTGCTTTAAGTTTGAATTTGAATAAAATCTTTAGCGAATGTGTTTATGTGTGAGAAGTGAATTTGAATTTTTAATAAGACAAGACTGTTTAAATTTGAGTTTCAAATTTGAAATCTCGCCAGTCTTTTGAATTTAAAATTTAAATATATCCCGCTCGTTTTTTAATTTGAACGGATATAAATAACATCTCATAACACAATATTTTTCACACACTTCAAATATTTACAATGAATACTCATTGGTCAACCAAAAGTAGAAGAAATCTTGCTAGCTGAAGTTTAGATTGAAGTGAACCAACACACACACACACACACACCTACAATGATCACTTATTTTGGAATAAGGTTGTAGACATGTTCAACGATCAAACCATCGGTGACAATCGTAACATAAATATGGTCAGGGGTAAATGGACAAGAATTAACTTGGATTGTATACAATTCAACGCTATTTTCAATCAGTTGCAGCGTAGAAGTGGGGAATATTTTCTATCAGTAGCAGCGTACAGTGATCGTCTGAATAATGCAAAGACCATTTTTGAACAACGCTCTATTGGTCGAAGAAGCTTCCAATATGTTCACGTGTGGGAGGTTTAGAGAAACCACCCCATATGGCTAATTTATAATTAATGATCTATTCGTATCGTGTTTTTTTCGTATTGTTTTTGTAACCGTATCGTTATTTTACATTTCGTATGTTTTTATTTTATTGTATTTCTATATTTAATGAAATGAATTTAGTTTATTTAATGAAATAAATAAAATAAATAAAGTTGTAAGTGGTGGTCTCAAAATGAGTAAGTTGAAGTTAGTTGTTAGTGAAGATGGTTATTTGTGGAGGTTTGTTAAAGTGATGTGGCACCTCGTGGATCCCAAATGACGAAACTACCTTGCTCAATGCACCCAGTGGTCTAAAGCATGAGAGGTTTTAGTTTTATTTAATAAAACGTGAAATCCTTTTAGGTTCGTATTATCGTTCAAAATTTAGAATTAGAACAAGTATTTTTGATAGATTATATGTATTTTGATATTAGTCTAACTAGATTGTCTTCTTTTATAAACAAATTGTCTGTTTTTATACATGTAAAGGTATACTTAAGTATTGTAAACTATTTTGGGAGGAAAACCGGCTCGACCCGGCGGTTTAACCGGTGAACCGGTGACTAGACCGGGTCGATTAAAAACCTGATTTTTAAAATATTGGTAAAAAGTAAAAACCGTTACTTTCTATTAAACATGTAATTATACAAACAGCCAGGGGCGGAGCCATGTTGAGAGCACCGAGGGGAGTTGCCCCCAACAAACCTCTCGTAGACACACAAAATCATGTAGGAAAAATATCAAAATTGTAGAAAAAAATGTCAGTGCCCTCAGCTTGATAATCCGAGTGCCCTCATCATTGAAAGTGTGAACTAAGCTCTAATGCCTCAAAACCATTTTTCCGGTGGTTTTGTTTCTGTTGAAGTAAAAGTTTGCTTCTACTTCGGACAAGCGAGGTGAATCCTTCGGACTATGGGTTGGTCCTCTGGATTCGGGGTGATCCTTGTTGATGATGGGTTACTTCGGATATCTGCAAAACAGGTACGTCCGTTAGTCTCGCCCCGATAATGTATCCCAGGACCAACCTCCGGCGTGAGAGTAAGTATATGTTCTTAGAGAAAGAAAGTATAAGTAATACTAGAGAGTGAGAGAATTAGTTGACCTTTAAGTGGAGATTTCTTCTCTATTTATAGGCCTCCAATATGGAGTGTAAGGCTGGTATGTACTTAGTTCCTTAATGTTTGCTAATTTATACTCCATTATCATATACTTGATGTACTTGTTTGTACTTTAACTCATGTACTTACTGGTTTATCCGAATGGCTCTGATCTCCGGAGGATTGAGGTCATGCGGACATTCTCCACCCTTCGGATATTGGTTTGTCTCGTTTAGATACATTTGTGTATGTCTTATTTGACATAGATCCGAAAGGTATTTGATCGTACGGCCTCAATCCGGAGGGTACATACGCCAACATGTCCCCCCCAGTATCATAGTATTGGTTATACCAATGGTGTGATACTTTAGTTTATTTTTGTAATTTTCCGGAACGCGAGTGGTAGCTTCGTCGTTTGCCAAGAGTCGTTTACAAAGTGCCAAAAGTAATTAATGTGTCGTTTAAGGTGTGCCGTCGTTTTTTACTGCGTCCTTGGGATGGGGACACGTGTACATCCTTCCTGCTTATACGGTTTGGATGGGGACATGTCTGCCCTACGGGTGATGTGTCGTTTCGCGCCCATTTTTTACTGCCTATAAATAGTCCCCATTTCTTCATTTTTACTACTGTAAATTTTCTGCACACACAGACTTCTGACACATTTTCTTCCTTCCGTATTCCGAACGATTATTCTCTTCATCTTTGAGGTACGTCCTAGTCCGTTTAGTTTTTGTTGTTTGGCTATACTCTTCTCCCTGTCGGACTCATTATGTCAGAATCTACTGAGTCCTTTGAATATGAGGATGTGTCCATGCCGGAGGGTTCACACGTTAAGAAGGATATACATCTGAGGCCGTCTACGATGGATGATGGTGAGGTACTTGTGGTAGTGGAAACTTTTGGGATTCTGAAGGATTTACATCCGAGGGCACCTCCGTCGGGTATGATGATGGATCGATTACCTGCGGATGCCATTGGCTTATATGCAGAGTATTTCTTTGACGGAGGTCTTACCGTCCCTTTTTCTACCTTTCTCTTAGATGTTATTAGATATTTTAAGATTCATATATCTCAGTTGGTTCCGTTGGGTATGCACCGTGCTACTCTTTTTGAGGTGTATTGCCGGAGCATGCACATTCCTCCTACTACCCCTCTGTTCTGTGTCTTTTACCAACTTAGAAAACAAGGTTGCTGGTTTTCCTTTGAAAAACGTGTGCACAAAGACAGAAAGATTTGTTTCGGAGAATTTCCTTCCTGTCTGAAGGGCTGGAAATATCACTTTTTCTTGATCAATAGGAGAGCCATTCCTTTTGCTATGCCTTGGAGGCATTCGGACTCGGATGTGTCCGATCCATTTCCCAAGAGGGGTGAATACGATGTTGCTCATGCCGAAAGGTTGGCTGAGACGATCATTGAGCCATGCCAAGTTCCCCAGTCTTTCTTATACGTGCTGGGTCTTTCAGATCATTGGGAATTTACCGGCTTCCGTCCGGCTTTGAGGGATGAGCAGGGGAGGGGTATAGCCTTTATTATAAATATGAATTTTCAAGTTGTGCGTCTTTCTTTTTTATTTTTATTTTTAACGATACGTCTTGTTTGTTCGCAGGTGTAACTATGTCGAGCTACTTGAAGAAACCTCCTCTCCGAAAGACGGTGAATGTGGTCAAGGGGGACCCACTTCCGCAGGGGCAAGGTCGTGAGATGCATATCACTCGCCCCCTGGTCTCCAATGCTGAAGTTCCGGAGAAGGATGAGGAGCTGAAGAGGGTTGAGGTGCCGGATGACAAGGTGCTGGCTGCCAAAGATAAGAAGAAGGAGCAGGCAGCAAAGTTGGGCTCCAAGAAACCTCCGTCCAAAAGAGCTGGAGGGAGTATCTCCTCTAAGGTTCATAAGAGGTTCAAGCAATCTGCTGACCATGTTATTGACCTGGATGCTACGGAAGAGGTTGAGGAGCCGGAACCAATCCGCTCGCTGCATCCGAAGGATATCCCCTCTGGTATGTCAGTAAATATTATGTTCATAACTTTTTCTTGATTTGTTTTTATCATTTATTTGACGAATGTTCTTTATTTTCTGGGAGTTCGAAGGATGGTTCCCGTCGTCCGGGTAAGGGACATGTTGATGAGGAGGATGTCCAAGTGGATATAGAGGGAGATGATGATGATGATGATACTTTTGTTCCAACCTGGGTGGTGAAGAGGGGAACTCGCATGAACAATGCGAACATCTGCCGAGACATGATGATTAACTTGGCCACCCCGGCTGAAGAGAGGCATTTAGATGGTCAAGATGATACTGAGGCTATCCGAAGGTCTTGGTTACTACTGGGCAAGCATGCTACGGCTCAGGCGGACGTCATTTTCCGCTTTGAGTATCTTCAACGTGAGTATCAGAAGTTGTCCGAGACTCATCAAGGGTGTGACCAGGTCTTGGAGGATAAATGCAAGAGGCTGGATGAGGTGGTTGGGGAGTTGAATGAGCTGAAAGATAAGCATGCGGAATGTGCTGCGGTGAATCCGGAGGGGATTCAGAAACTGCGTGCTAAGAATGCTGGTCTGGAGGATAGGGTCTCCCAACTCGTGGTAGAGAAAGAGGAGTGGAGAAAGGTTTCTGCTGAGCAGGCTGAGAGGATAAAGTTTTTGGAGGGTAGTTTATCCGATGCCAAGTTGAAGTTAGCCGATGAAGAGAAGGCTTATAAGAAGCTTCACCAAGAGAAGCAAGAAATTGCTATAGCTGCCGGAAATGCCGAAGTGGAGAGAAACCGTATTGTTAATGAGTTCGTTCCGGAAGCTATTCATCGTTTCCTTGGTAGCCATGAGTTCCGGTCAGCATTGGCAGAACCGTTCAATTTGTATTATCAATCCGGACTGATAGATGAGGCAGGATTATTCGAGGAGCCGGAGAAAGCGGCTAAACTGTTAGGGGAAGTTGAAGGGATGGATTTCGAGGCCGATGAGAAATACCGTTCGTTATATGATCAGGCCCTCTCCCAAGACTATCCTTTCATCCAGAAAATCCACCACACCATTTACAGGAAGTTTGATGAGTTAATTGCCTTGGTTCCGGACCCCGCTCCTATTCCAGTAGTTGAAGAACCGGAGGTCGAATCTCATACCGAGAATCCTTCTGGTAATCCATCTGTGGATCAGACTGCCTCGGCCTTTCTCTGAGTGATGTTTTTAAGGGTTTGCATACCTCCATTTTGACTATGGGCATAGGTATTGCAAATTCTTTGTGAAGCTGTTACCAAATTCTGTCCGTTGTGAACCATGTTCCGGAGTCCGGATACCTCCATTTTGACTATGGATTTAGGTATTCCGGATTCCTTGTGAAGCTTTCGTTTCTCCATTGTCATTGATGTAATAGCGTAGGGCCTTTATCACTCCGTTATTTTGTAGAACAATTATCTTCGGAACAATTTGATGTATTTGGTGATTCTATGTAATAGAGTAGGCCATCAACATTCTATCTTTTACTGTTCCGTTATTCCGGAACATTTGATGTAATTAGTTTTTGATCGGATGAATATACATATCGTTTACCTTTGTTATTTTATTGTGTCTATGTTGTGCTATATACGTTTCGGGTCAATTATGGTTTTACCTTCGTATTTTTACCTTAGATAATACTCATTTGGAGTTTTACTATATCGGACAACTTGTGCCCTTCGGCTTTTGGCCTTAGATTATTCCCACTTGGGGTTTTAAAATATGGGGCAACTTGTGCCCTTCGGCTCTTTGCCTTAGATTATTCCCACTCGGGGTTTTAAAATGTCGGACAACCTGTGCCCTTCGGCTCTTGGCCTTAGATTTATTCCCACTTGGGGTTTTAGAATGTCGGACAACCTGTGCCCTTCGGATCTTGGCATTGGATTATACCCACTTGGGATTTTAAAATATGGGGCAACTTGTGCCCTTCGGCTCTTGGCCTTAGATTATTCCCACTTGGGGTTTTAAAATGTCGGACAACTTGTGCCCTTCGGTTCTTGGCCTTAGATCATTCCCACTTGGGGTTTAAAATATGGGGCAACTTGTGCCCTTCGGCTCTTGGCCCTAGATTGTTCCCACTTGGGGTTTTAAAATGTCGGACAACCTGTGTCCTTCGGCTCTTGGCCTTAGATTTATTCCCACTTGGGGTTTTAGAATGTCGGACAACCTGTGTCCTTCGGCTCTTGGCCTTGGATTATACCCACTTGGGATTTTCTTTCCTGCTAAGTAGTTTGATATTTAGAAAAAAAATAACTTTTTCTTGCGGCCCAACTGCATAGTATGCTTTATTGATAATAGGAAAATGGCTCATGCCTTACAATAAGTCTATCGGAACAACCGATTACATAAAACACTTTTTTAAATTGATTGCATGCCAGGTTCGAGGTACTTCTATGTCGTCCATGGTTTGCAGCTTGTATGTTCCATGTTGGTAGGCTTCCGTTATCTGGTAGGGACCTTCCTAATTTGGCCCTAATTTTCCTTGATCCTCCACTCTGCTTGCCTCGTTCTTCCGATACACAAAGTCCCCCACTTTGAACGCTTCGGGTCTAACCCTTCGGTTGTAGTATTGTTCCACCTTCTTTTTGTATTTGGCTTCCCTTATTGCTGCCATCTCTCGCCTTTCTTCCAGCAAGTTTAGGTTCAAGTTGATCTCATCATCGTTGTTTTCTGCGTTTGCCATCATGGTCCGAAAGGTGGGCATACCGATTTCCGCTGGGATGACCGCTTCGCTTCCATAAGTCAGGCTAAAGGGAGTTTCTCCATTGCTAGTTTTCAGAGTGGTGCGGAATGCCCACAATATGTTCGGCAATTCGTCTACCCATCCAGACCTTTCCCTTCCGAGTCGTGACTTGAATCCTTTCATTAGGCTTTTGTTTGCTCTTTCCACAAATCCGTTGGCCTGAGGATGAGCTACGGCCGTGTTGATTTGTGTGATATTCAATCTTTCGCACCAACTTTTGAATGGGTCTCCCACAAAATTGCTTCCATTATCCGTAACGATTATCTTAGGTAATCCGAACGTGC
The DNA here is from genome assembly GCA_030686995.1 of Artemisia argyi. Classification (NCBI taxonomy): domain Eukaryota; kingdom Viridiplantae; phylum Streptophyta; class Magnoliopsida; order Asterales; family Asteraceae; genus Artemisia; species Artemisia argyi. The sequence goes on along the minus strand of CM060682.1, from coordinate 156,283,615 downwards.
AGACGATGTTATCCCACACAAATTTTTTCACTTCTTTTTCGGTCGTCTTGGCTAGGGGCTTTGCTTCCATCCACTTAGTAAAGTAATCAACGGCTACGATCACATATTTGACCTTACCTGGAGCTTCAGGTAAGGGTCCCAGCACGTCTATTGCCCATTAGAAGAACGGCCATGGAGCCATGACGGAGGTTAATACTGTTTTTGGCAATTTAGGAACCAGAGCGTGTATCTGGCACGAGTCACATTTCTGGATAACTTCCCTGGCGTCCCGGTGCATGGTTGGCCAATAGTAGCCTTGCCTCATTAGTTTGGCTACAAGAGATCGTGGTCCGGAGTGCATGCCACATGCTCCCTCGTGCACCTCTCGGATGATATAATTGGCCTGGAGAGGTCCTACACATCGTAGCATTGGTCCTAGATAGGATTTTTTGAATAGTACATCATCGATCAGTGTGTAGTGACTTATTTTCATACGAAGGTTCCGGGCTTCATTTAGGTCTTCCGGCCATATTCCTTCTTTTAAGCATCGGAGTATGGGCGACATCCAGTTTTCTTCCTCTTCTTCTACTACTGCACTGATTATCTCTTCCTCGGTGGATGGTTTCTCCAACACTTCCACTAGGATTTCTTTTGTTAAGTGGTTGAATGCTACGGATGCTAATTTGCTTAGTACGTCTGCTTTTTGGTTTTGTGCCCTCGGAATATTCTTTATTTTAAAATGTTTGAAGCAAGCAATATATTCTTTAGCCTTAGCGAGATATTTGGTCATGCTTTCCGTGTATGCAGTGAACTCTCCGTTGATTTGACTTGCCACCAGGTTTGAGTCCACCCTTACGTCCAGCGCTACTATATGCATTTCTCTTGCGATTCGTAGTCCGGCAAGGAGTGTGTAACACCCCCAAAATACCGCAGCGGAAGACTGTGTCATAGGGGTGCTACTTCATAATACAAAGTACAAGGTATAGAAAACGAACTCTAAATGAGACGTTTTGAAAAGTTACCATTCGATTAATAAATTCCGAGTTACAAACTTGAGATTCCAAAGTATGATACATAAATGTATACAAAGTTTTGAATGGTAAATGATAAAAGCGTAAGTCTTCAGAATATGCAGCTTGACTCTAAGTTCCACGTACTAGCTATCGCCTTACTAACCTGAGATAAACATGCTAAAGTGTCAACACAATGGTTGGTGAGTTCATAGAGTTTGTCTTAAAACAGTTGAAAAGCCTTAAAAGAATGTTCACACAGCAAAGGCATCGTGAATCCACTCAGTTACAAGTCCTGCCATAAGAAACTTGTAACCTGTGTGTTCACAACCCACTGCTAATATATAGTTTCTCAAGATTATATTCACCCATGGTCACGTCATTTTGGACCCATAGGCGGGGAACCACCATCCCAAATAGTACATGTCACCCATCGTCTCGAATCTTGGACTTGGGTGGGGGGTGTAGGCCCATACTAGTATTATTAATACCTCTCCTTTGACAGCATAGAGTATTGTGTATGCACGTAAATACAAATCTTGTATTTAAATTAAGCAAGTATAGTGTAACAAGTATGTATAACGCAATCAAGTATAATTATCATGTATAACGCATTCAAGTATAATGCCAATCAAGTATAATACAATCAAGTATAAATGTTTTGAGTATTTGTACAAATAAGCAAGTAGTTGTGCATGTATCCCCCCCAAAGAGTTAAAACAAGTATGAAAAGAGTAGGGGCTATGACTCACCTTAAGCTTAAGTGATTTGAAATGAAAGTAGTAGTCGAATCGCGAAAGTCTCTAAGAGCAGCCTATAATAGAACGTTGCGACTTAGGTTTGGAGTAACGTCTAAGAATATGAAGAATTGCCAATATATGTCTTGCATAATGTTCATGATGTAGTACTTAGTATATAGTGTAAGTCTTTGAATATAAATTGTTTATGAAACATGTATAGGTTGTACATCTCTTACTACCGTTCGGGCCGACATAATTCAGAAGTCATGGAGTAAACGTTCGAGGAGCCAGGACACTTTAATTCGTAAATCCACAACTCATCTCGACGGCTTACTTAATGAACTCCTCACATGAGGCTCCCTACTATTGTAGTATTTGATAACATATATATATAAGCTTTTTGATCTTTAAAAGTTATATGGTCTTTAGCCGTGGCTTTGCCGTGACCTTGGTCATTTTTACCATGGCCTTGAGACTCAACCTTGGCTTTAGCCATGGTTGTGGTCTCAGCTTTAGGTCATTAGACCTCTTGGTCTTATCTAAATATAATCATTATATAGTAACTTTGGTCTAAAAATGGGCTGTTAAGAATTTGAAGAAATTATCACTCAGAAAGCGTTTTCAGGGCTCGAGCTTCTTTACTCCTGAACGAAAACGGCGTTCCGGACAACTTTCGTGTTTTAACTTTTTGATGAATCGGACTAGAAGGGTGACTTTCAAATTGGCAGAATGCAAAACAGTAGGTTATAGGCAGTTTCGGCGTTTTGGTGTCGCTAACTTCTTATGGCCGTATCTTGACTCGTGTACTCGTTTTGGGTGATTCAAATTGCTATGTTTTCCTTTTGAAGTCCTTTATAACAGTAAGTAAGTGTCAAGTATCATAGTTATACTATTTTGGTCGTGGTTCTCCATAAAAATCACTAGTTTGCTTGTTTACTTGTCATAAGTTAACATATGTATACCAATACTTGTTTTATCCATTTTTAAACATCATGAACACAATACAAAGACCATATATAGCATGAAAGAAACATAATAAGCATGAAATGATATTGAGCAAGAAAGTGTAATAGGGTTTGCTTACAACTTTTGGCTTTCTAAAGAAAGGAAGTCAAGTATAGAACTAGGACACTAAACCTAAGCTTGTAAACCCTTCACCATAACTCTTGTAACCCTTGCTAGCCTTGATCTAACCCTTGTGAAAACCATTTAACTTCGGCCCTAGTAACCTTGTGTAGCTCCTAATTCAACCATGGAATCACCAAACAAACTTAAGAACTAGGTAGAGAATACTAAGACCTTGAACTTTGTAGTGTAACTTGTATATTGAAGATCAAAGGATCATGGTGCTAGGATTAAAGAGTGTGGCGTTTTTGGTGATGAAAAGATGAAGATCAAAGTGTTTCTAGTTGGCTATTTATAGCAAGAATGAGGAGGTTAAGAAGCTTACTAGGAAAGTGCTTAAACTTGGAGACAAAGTTGTAAATAAGTATGATCTAATGGCTAAAGTCATGAGATGATGCCACAAGTGTGAATGCCCCCCCCCCCCTAAATGGCGGTTCATGAACTTGGAGAACAAGGTGTGGACTTTTGATGATATTATCCTACTTATGTGACTAGTTTTGGACCCGTAAATTGCTAACCGTAAGTTATTAAGCCACGAAACGTAAAACCGGGTATCCTAAAAATATGAAACTTATAAATATGCTAGAACTTATCAATATACTCCATAATAAAATATAAAATGAGTGGTAGGATCTATCGGGTGCTAAAACCCTGCTAAAAACTGAAAACACGGGTCTAAAACGCGTAATTCGCGTAAAACGCTGAACTGAAAAACGTAAAATTCCAAAACTTTTGGAATTGTCCTAAAATGAGAGAAAATCATATTTCTTTTGTTTATAATGTTTTATGGACATATCGGGATGCTGGAATGACGTTTAAACCTAAAAGTAAATCTCGGACACGGCTTTGTGATTTTTGCAGAAATGATTCGACGAGTGTGAAATTCTCGGATTATCATTAAAATAGTTTAACTTACGAGAATATGAAATAAAAATTTTTGATGTGAATAGTAAAAGTGAATAGTAAAAACTGAATAGTAAAAAGTGAATAGTGAAATTTTCGGGAATAAAAGTTAACCTGAAAATGTGAATTGTTACAGAGTGCTTCGTATTCTGCTCCGTTGTTGGTGGCATTAAAGTTCAACCTGAGGGCATAAGTATATTCTTCCTTTTCCGGACTGATCAGTACTAGCCCCGCTCCGGAACCGTTTTTGCTGGAAGCTCCATCGGTATACAAGATCCATTCTCCGGTTTGGGAGATATTACATATCTCCTTGCCCCTCCTTTTTGGATTCGGATAGACGGTGTCGATGGGTACCTCATTGATGAAATCAGCTAACATTTGTCCTTTGATGGCGTTCCTAGGTACATAGGTGATGTTGTAAGCTCCTAACTCCACCGTGTATTTGGCCAACCGTCCGGAAGATTCAGCTCTGTTTAGTACTTGCTTGATAGGATAATCCGTTATGACCTTGATAGGGTGAGCTTCGAAATATCGCCTTAGTCTTCTAGACAGATGTAGCAGTGTTAAGGCCAGTTTTTCAACTGGAGCATATCTTTTTTCGGCATCATGCAACGTTCGGCTTACGTAGTGAACAGGGATCTGCCGTCCTTCCCTTTCAACCATCATTACCCCGCTTATTGCCTCCGTTGCTGCCGATAGGTATAGGTACATATCTTCCTTTGGTTTTGGCGTTGTTAAGCACGGTAGTTCTAGGATCATCTTCTTCATTTCTTGAAAAGCTTTTTCAGCTTCCTCCGTCCATTGGTATCTTTCTTTGTTATCTTTGGTAATGTTCTTCAAAGTTTCAAAGAAGGGCAAGGATCTTTCGGCAGATTTTGATAAGAAGCGGTTTAATGTAGCCAACTTGCCACTTAAACTTTGCATTTCCTTTAGTGATTTTGGAGATTGCATTTCGGCAATTGCTCGGGTTTTCTTAGGATTTGCTCTAATCCCTTCGGAAGTTATCATGTATCCGAGAAACTTACCTTCTTCAACTCCGAAAGAACATTTCTTAGGGTTTAATTTCATATTGATTTCCCGGAGATTATTAAATGTTTCTGCAATATCGGCCAGAAGCTCTTTCTCCGTTTGGCTTTTAATGACCATGTCATCTACATATACTTCCAAATTTCTGCCAATTTGCGTCCGGAAGGCGGAGTCTACCAGCTTCTGATAGGTTGCCCCGGCATTTTTCAATCCGAACGGCATTTTGACATAGCAGTATGTCCCATGATCAGTATAGAAGGCTGTTTTTTCCTCGTCTTCCTTTGCCATTTGTACTTGGTGATAACCTTTGTAAGCATCTAGGAAACACTTATATCGGAATCCCATTACTGATTCAATCTTCCAATCTATCTCCGGCAGCGGATAGTAGTCTTTTCGGCACGATGAGTTGAGATTTTTGAAATCGATGCACATCCTCCAACTCTCGTCCGGCTTTTTTACTAACACGGGATTGGATATCCAGGTTGGGTATCCGACGGGCCTGATTATCCCTGCTTTTAACCATTCTTCTATGTCCTTGTTTATAGCTTGATTCTTTTCTTCCGAAAAGAATCTCTTCTTTTGAGCAACAGGCTTGTCTTGGATATTCACATTGAGTTTGTGTTCCGCCGCCCATCGGGGAACACCAGTCATGTCCGAAGGTTCCCATGCGAAAACATCTTGGCTGTTTTTGAGCAACGTTATTAGCTGCCTTCTTCCTTCTTTTGAAATTTTTTTCCTATGGTCACTAATTGCTCTGGGTAAGCCGAATGAACTAATATCTCTTCGGTTTCCGCTGTTCCTTCTTCTGTCGCGGGTTCCGGAAGACCTTCAACCTTCATTTCTTTTTCCATCAAGAATTTTTCTTCTAGCTTCCTGCATTCCGATATGATGACAGATCGGGTGACCAAAGTGGCAATACCTCTCGGTGTCGGGAATTTCATCATGGCATGTATTGTGGAAGGGATAGCTCTTAATTTCTTCATTCCGGAACGTCCCAGTATTACGTTGTAGGGAGAGGGGGATCTTACTACTGCAAATACCATAGTCGTCCGACGATATAGTCCTTCATTTCCGAAGCACACTTCTAGCTCTAGTTTACCCAACGGCTTCTCCGGCGAATCCGACTAGCGGTGTGTTCGTTTTTGTCAGTCGGGATTGGATAAAGGGGTCAAGGTTTAGAAAGCAATGTTCATACATTACTTCTATTGAAGCGCCTTGGTCTACGTATATCCTACGTACAGTATACCCTTTGATCTCTGCCTCCACTATCAATGGTTCTTCGGAAGCATCTCCGGGGAGTATGGGAGGGAAACTTATAGGAGCGTTCATCCATTCCTCTTCCTGATCCATGATTTTTCGTTTATATTTTCTTGCCGGATATCGAATCATATTGATGATTCGTCCTTGGTTGGTGTGATTGTTATTTCTTGCGGTGCTCTCTCCCTTTGCCGAACATCTCTGATCAGGTGGTCCAGTTTGCCCGTCTCCATAGCTTTTTTGAGTTGTTCTGTTAGGTTGTGACAGTCGTTGGTGAGGTGACCCTTTTCCCCATGATAGTCACAATACTTATCCATGTTTTCTCTGGCAGGTCTTCCTCTCAACGGAGGTGGTGCCGGAAGTCTAAGATGGTGTTCAGTTGCGAGGATTTCTTTGGGAGCTTTTGAGAGTACGTTTAAGTTTAAGGGCCGGACATCCCTCCGATTTACATCATTGCGGCGGTAATCCGTTCCGTACTCATTCCTGTTTGGATTTTCATTCCTGGCTTGCCTGTAAGGTGCATAGTGATCATTTCGCCGGGGTCGGAATTCTTCCCGATGAGTATCTCGCCTGCGATTCCCTCGGAAGGAGGATCGCTGCGTGCTCTGGTCGTTCCGGTTATATGAGTTAGGATGGTAATATTTTCTGTAGTTATCTGTTCGTTCTCCCCTCGGTACCTCGGTCAACCGATATGCTCTCTCGGAACGAATGAAATCGTCTACCCTCATCATCATCTCGGTTACCGTCCGGGGGATCTTTTCAGAGAACCTCTTTGCCAGCTCCGGACATTTACAACCGTCCATAAAAGAAGATATTTGCATCACCTCCGGAACTCCGGAAATACGACTAGCTTCATCGGTCCATCGTTCCTTGAATTCAGATAGGGCTTCGTTAGCTTTCCGGACAATCTTAGTTATCTCCATAGGGTCTCGGATACATTTTCTTCGTAGAGCAAACCTTTGCACGAATTGTTCACATAAAGTGTCCCAGTTGTCGATACTTCCTCGGGGAAGGCTATCAAACCATCCTCTAGCTGCATCATCTAAAGTTTGTTGAAACATCATACACCATATGGGCATAGGCTAAGCACCTTGGTTGGCAGCTCCTTCGAACCTTGTGATGTGATCATCCGGATCGGTGGATCCATCATATAACTTTATGTGAGAAGGCATTGAGTATTTTGCATTTTTGGGTCCGGTGAAATCAATTATCCTTCGGGTGAATGGGCTCTTGGACGCTGCCTTGAAAGGCTTGGACAGATCGTCCGTCACTTCCTCTTCTGCTTTCTGAGCTTCGGTATCCTGATGTTCTTCGTCCTCGAAATCGAGCTGAATAGGTTTGATCGGTGTTACTCTTGTGGCGTTGTGTTGCTGGATTAGAGCTTTCAATGCAGTGAGTTGGTTGTGGATTTGTTCAATGCTATTTGGAGTTACTTCTGAGTTTTTCCCACTTCCTTCAGGTGTTGTTGGAGCAGGACCTGTCATTTCTAAGTTAGGGCAGAGTGAATGACGGGTCCCACGGATGGCGCCAATTTGTTGAAGTAAAAGTTTGCTTCTACTTCGGACAAGCGAGGTGAATCCTTCGGACTATGGGTTGGTCCTCTGGATTCGGGGTGATCCTTGTTGATGATGGGTTACTTCGGATATCTGCAAAACAGGTACGTCCGTTAGTCTCGCCCTGGGAATGTATCCCAGGACCAACCTCCGGCGTGAGAGTAAGTATATGTTCTTAGAGAAAGAAAGTATAAGTAATACTAGAGAGTGAGAGAATTAGTTGACCTTTAAGTGGAGATTTCTTCTCTATTTATAGGCCTCCAATATGGAGTGCCAGGCTGGTATGTACATAGTTCCTTAATGTTTGCTAATTTATGCTCCATTATCATATACTTGATGTACTTGTTTGTATTTTAACTCATGTACTTACTGGTTTATCCGAATGGCTCTGATCTCCGGAGGATTGAGGTCATGCGGACATTCTCCACCCTTCGGATATTGGTTTGTCTCGTTTAGATACATTTGTGTATGTCTTATTTGACATAGATCCGGAAGGTATTTGATTGTACGGCCTCAATCCGGAGGGTACATACGCCAACAGTCTCGTCGGAAAAAATAGAAAATGATGGTTGGAAAGATGAAATAGGAAAATGGAAAGTGAGAATAAGTAGAGGGAAGTTGGTAGTGGTGAGTGCTTAACTTGTTAAGCGAGCCACAGAGAGAGTAGTACCGGATGGGTGACCATCCGGGAAGTCCTCTTTGACCACATGGTTTGTTGATACTAGGCTTTCAAAGTCCTTCAATGAAGGTTTCAACCCACTAGGGTTCGAATCTGGAGAAGGCAGGGTTTACTTCAAATTAAGTGTCGTGTCTTCGGGCGGCTTAAGTTGAAGGTTTTCCCCCCATCGGGTTTCATTGGTCAAGGATTTCTCCGAAAGAACCGTTCCAAAAAAAAAAAAAAAAAAAAAAAAAAAAAAAAAAAAAAAAAAAGGGAAGTTGGTAGGCATTGGGAGTAGAAAACAGTCAAATGTTTACTGTGTTTAATATACAAATTTAATTTATAACCATTCAAATCAAGGTTGTCAATTGAAATAACAAACATGATATATTTGTTTTTGTAAATGATGAGACTATATGTAATTTTTTAAGGTTTTCTTAAAGGTATTGTGTTGTACGAGTATCGGTTACAATTAAATTTTTAAATCTTATACAGTATATTTTTTAAACGTTACACGAAACATTGGTATGATGTTTTTGTCATCTCGAATGATAATAAAAACTTGTCAACGTCAATTGCTAAACGTTACACCACTTAAGAATATCTCAACTATAACTATTTGCCGCTATAAAACACTGTCGATATGCACAGGACACGTCTAATTTTAGTTTAATTCTTAAAAGATCCTATTGAAGATTAAAAAAAAAAAAAAAAATGATTTAGAGATATCTAATTATTTTGACACAAGTTTAATTACTTTCGGCTTGCTTTACTTTTATTTGTAGTTAGGTATACGTGAAATTAGATTGCGAGTTGGTTGATCTTAGTTACAATGAAACTTGATAAACTTACATTATTGGTTGATTTTCTTTATATAAATCTTTCATTTAGTTAGTGTCAGTTGCATTAAAAAGGTGTCTTTATTTAATTACAACCGACCCGACCCGACCCATTTTGAATTTTACCTAAAAAACAATCGGATACGTTATCGTATCTTTTTTTTATCGCTCGTTGCCCCCTTCAGTTAAACTTCCTGGCTCCGCCACTGCAAACAGCTACCGTTAGTAATAAGTAACAACATGCAGTAGTACCTAGCTAATAACATAACACAAGATATATTAACATAGATGTTGCGAAAACTATAGTCTATTACGGAGTACATCAGTAGTAGAGAAACACAAGTTTGGTAAGTGGAGGCGTGGAGCTGGTTTCATAAGTAAGCAGTTTCATCAAAGAGAAGGCGGAATACGCGCGTATGCCACGCTTTTACAAAAGAATATGTACAAAACCAGTCTTTGAGCATGTTGACAAAAGAGAAAATAGATTGATCTTAGATATTTTAATCCGCTTTTACAAAAGAATATGTACAAAACGAGCATGTTGACAAAAGAGAAAATAGATTGATCTTAGATATTTTAATCATCTTTCATATTAGAAAGATATTTTGGAAATGAGTTTTTCTAACTTGTGTTATAAAGGCATAAGTTAAGAACATAAAAAATACATAAGGATCCAAATAAAAGTATACTTATCTTTAGTATTGCATGTTTAATTCATGAAGTGATGCTATCATGACTTACACGTGTTAACAAAAGAGAAAATAGATTGATCCTTAAATATGTGTGACATGATTCAGATGATTTGTGAAAAATAGAACCTTTGATTGCAGTTATCAAGATAATGTCACGCAGATTTAGCCATATTTTTTTGGCTTCCCAACCACTATTCACATAAAGGTGGGTTTGTTTTGTTGAAAAAAAATCACTATAGGTTTACAATTAAATACAGTAGAAACTTTATAATATAATATATTTAGGACCATCAAAATTTATTAATTAAAAGAGTTATTAATTAATCGATAAATTAATAATTATTAATTTATATATTAATTAATATTTTATTAATTTATAGTAGAATACTTAGTTTACAAACACCTTTCAAGCTTTCACTTAATTATTGTATACAATGCATGTATATCAAATGAACGGCCCAATTTGCAAGAAACCTTCAATCTCCCACCTTATTATGCTTCTTGTGTTCAATGTACTTTATTGACATTAAAAATATTTTCTATATAAATACAATTTCTTGTTGAGCTATGAGAAAACAACACCAGAAGTTCTTACCATGCTAAGGAAAATTAGAGACGAGATTCAAGGGAAAATTGATTTCAACAAAAAACAAAAGACAATTGAGTCATTTTTCAAGAAACCTTCATAAATCATTCATGTAATATGCTATATATAAGGAATTATTAATTTATATTTTATATGGGATCTAAAGAAATTATCAAAAAAGTATTATCTTATAATTTTAGCGAATTATTAATTTAGCACCCTATCCCCGAGTTGGGACCGGCAAAAAATATTATTTTAGAGAGTTTATTAAATAATTGAGTATTAATTTATCGAGTTTCTACTGTATATGCATCGCTTTATTATTTTATTATTACTTTTAAATTTAAAAAATTAAAACTCAAGGTCGTGTAAAACGAAATAGAAATAAAAGAAGAGTGAATTTTATGATGAAAAAAAGTCAAGGTGACCTCACATAAATGAAATTACAGAGTCTTTTATTTTTATGATGAATTTATAATTATCAATTAATAAACAAAAAATCACTATAGGTCAAGCACATGGTTTTTAAAATTTCATTTTAATTATATATTATTATCGATTAAGAAATGAACCATTTAACATGTTTCAAATGGTTTTACTTGGTGGAATAAAAATAAAAAATCATATGTATATATGTTATAATCTACCTATTATTTTAGGAGAATACTTTTGTATTAAAAATTATATTTTATTATTCAAGCAAAATCATATGATGATAATTGACTTGCATGAGATGTTAGTGATATATGTTTTTAGTTTTGCAAATTCGTGCTATCAATTTACGATGTGTTCTGTAATTGTGTATTTCTTTTACTTATATTTTCGTTAAAATATGTAGCATATTTAATATTTAACGTATATTAAAACTAATTCGCATATTTATCAAATTTTATAATTTTAAAGGATAAAAGTTTAAAAACTAATACTAATACTCATGTAATTTTAAACAAAGTTTATATTATAAAGTATAAGGGATATAAAGTGTAAGGGGTTATTTGTGTTTTTTCTAAAGTTATTAAAAAACATGAAAACTTGTAATTTTACACTTAGCTCCATATATTTTATGTAAAATTCAATCACTAAAGTTTTATTAATTACTTCCTCTTTTATTAAGTTTTTCTTTTCATAAATTTAACACCTGGATTTTTTTTTCTAAACCAAATTTTCTACCAAATTTATTAAGTTTGACCAAAATCAATTTAATTTTGACTTTTTATTAACCAATCATATTGCTTGATTTCGCCTACGTGGCAAAATCGAGCTCTCCTATTGGTCTAATTTTTTTTTCAATGAGAAGGGTTTTGCAAAAACACTCCGAAATGATGTAATTCTTTTATTATATAAAAGATTAGATATATGCATCGCTTTATTATTTTATTATTATTTTTAAATTTAAAAAATTAAAACTCAAGGTCGTGTAAAACGAAATAGAAATAAAAGAAGAGTGAATTTTATGGTGAAAAAAAGTCAAGGTGACCTCACATAAATGAAAGAAGTATTAACTATTTATAAAAGTTGAAAAACAACTGCTTAGAAATACATGAAATGAGTTGTTATTGCTACCTCTTAATTATTTAGTGATTTTTTACCCCTATTATAAGACATAACGGCTTTTATTGTTTTATGTTCTGTATTTTTTGTATTTTACGATAATACTTTTATTTTGTCAAACTTTATAGTTTTATCACCGGTTATATATTTCAAAATAGCTTTATCAGATGCGCACATTTTTTATTTTATTTTTTTTCTTTTTTACTTTAGTGTTTCTCCTTTCTAGCCTAATTGAGGTACTTATTTCGTACCTCTTGTTCTTTCGAAATTTTGTCTTGTCCATCTATATAACATGGGAGATTGGGAGGTGATATGCACATCACAAAAATTAATGTGCACACCACAATTATAAATACATATATGATATTGTAACATATGTATTAGTGATGTGATATTGTGTTATTTCTAAACTTTTTGTGATAAGCATATTATTTCTCATATCTTATCCTACTCTATATAAAACACAAGTGTGATTGCTATTTTTAGAGGCAATAAATCACCTCAAAATTCTATAAAAATGACACATGTAAACCTTCCTACTATTAGTAAGTTTTCACAAAATTTGAAATCGATTCATTTAACAAGAAACCCTAAAAATAAGGAAAGTTAATTAATTTTTTATTCAAGATCCGAACTATTTTCAAAATCATATTTCTCTTTTATTATACCTTTACAGAATCATAACATACATCATCATCATTTAGCAGTTTTCTATTTGTAACCTGGTGTGATTTCAATTCTTTCAACAAAATCAAGAGCATGGAATAATCATTCACAACATTACTTTAGCATCATGGTTTCAATAAATTCGATTACAAAATTGGTTTTCTCGGTTGGTATTTTTTTTTTAGTTGAAATTCGAGAGTGGGATTCAAAAAGCATATATATATATATATATATATATATATATATATATATATATATATATATATATATATATATATATATATATATATATATATAGAGAGAGAGAGAGAGAGAGAGAGAGAGAGAGAGATGATCCAGTTATATCATATGTCGATTTAAGGTATCTTTTTAATAAACTTATCCTAAGGTAATTATGTTTTTAATTTTTTAGCAGATCAATCGAATTAGGTTAGCAGATCAATTTAGGTATATAATGAATAAGGATCATTTTCGTATACATTTATAGATTTTGATTATTGATTTTGTTTTTTAAATCAACCCTATTTGATAAAGTGTTTGACGTATTTGCATACCAAATGTTTGATGAAAGTCCTTGATGAATTTGACGCATTTTTTTCATTGAAGCTTATGTTTATTTGACAAGCATAAAGTGTTTGATAAAATGACTCAATGAAATATTACTTATTATATATATATATATATATATATATATATATATATATATATATATATATATATATATATATATATATATATATACACTAAAGATGAGAATTTGGTCTGCTTCAAATTGTTGTACAACACTGGATGAACAGTGTTTCGCACAGTGAATTGGCTTCAGCGATTGTACCTGACTGTTCGTGTAAACCTTCAGACCATTATATTCTAGACCCTTCAAATTTCCTCCCAAACTCTAGACTCTTCTTCTTCATATACATCCATTCCTCCTCACCTCATCTCCTAGAAAATTCGACACCTCTCATTCATTATCTCTATCTATCACACACAAACGACTCCATCTAATCATCATCATTATCTGTAAAATCAAATATTTCTAGGGTTTCCAATCCATTATTAAATTTTATATATTTCAATGAAATTAAACCCTTAGTTTGCTTAGTTAGTCATATTTTCTACAGGTTTTAATAGGTTTGTGTTATAATTATTATTATTATTATTATTATTATTATTATTATTATTATTATTATTATTATTATTATTATCATCATCATGAAGCAGTAATCCATCAGCAACAGAGATGACAAGCGATTCCAAATCACATGTATTTTTTTTTTAATATTGATTAAATTGAAATTTAGCTAACCAGATTGGGGTTTAATTAAGTTGGAATTTTATGTGTTTGGGTTTGGTTGTCTTTAGTTTTGTAGGTCAGTCACAATCCACTCGCTCTAACAAGGTTCGATTAAAGGTTCAAATTAATGGTATGTTGTTAATTTTGTAATTTCTTTTAATTTTCAGTTTCGATAACAATTGGTAAGGGTGTTTGAGATTACATTGTTATATTATATATAAATTGATTAAGAATAAGTTGGCTTCATCAGCAGATATTGTTACATTTAAATGTGAGACAAAACTATAAATGCAGTTGCACAATAAGCACGTGCAAAATTCTTAAATAATAAGCATGTGCAAAATTCCCAGATTTCCTATTATGTTTCCAGTTCGAAACAAGTAGCATCGATGAGAAATCAAATCATTAAGATGATTGTTGCTTATCATTTATTACTAATGGCTCAATATTTCGTTAAACCATGGATGAAGTCAGACATAGTAAAGTTTCTATGTTGATTTTAACTTTTGCAGCAGAGAAATAAATCTTGAAGACACTATGAAGTGCTTCCAGTTGTGTTGCTATCAAAAACATGGATGAACCGGCTATAAGTCCAACACAATTAAGTGCTAATGTCCTTGAAAATGTTGTTATGGAATCAAAGGAAAAAAGCTCTGAAAAAATTGATCAACAAAGGAAGATTGTTCAAAGGAAATCCTTGGATACATGTCACAAAACATCTCAATGTAGGGTGTTACAAGGTAGTACATTTTCGGTTTATTTCTTTTAGTACTGTTTTTTATTATTATTTTATTTTTTTATTTCTTTGTTGCATATGAATTAAGATTATATATGTGAACTTTTAATTGCAGCAGGCATAGATGGACAAAGCTTATATTGTCCGAAAAAAAAATTGCAATGATTGATGGCGGTGATGGCGATTAGTGCGCAGAATGTTGATGGAAGGAAGTGAGTAAAGAAAGGCGATGTTATTGAAAGGTTACAAATAAAGGGGAAAAGCCGGATACGTCACATCCTCATGCCTAAATCCATGGCCAGTCTTATGAAGCTGTCAACTGTTGGTAAGCAAAGGATTTAATTGCAGCGACAATATTGAACGTTGAGGAAATAACAATGTTATTATTTACTGTACTTACTTTCCAACAAGTTTGTATAGAAAACGGAGTAATAATAAAAACCTACTTTCCAACAAATTTGTATAGAAAACGGAGTAATAATAAAAACCACTATCCATAGTATTAGTCCATTTGATGCTACACATGCATTTACTCATTACTCATATATTACTGAAATTGGATTTGATTTAATTATATCATCGTGGTTTTCTCTAGGGACTAACGGAAGAAGAGTTGAAGTAATATCAGCAAGAGAGTCTCATTTGAAAAGTTTTTTGGTCCAGAAAGGTTGAAATCTACTCGGGAATCAAGGTTCGTGTTTTTTACTTTCATGTTTCTCTTTGTATATGTGTTTTTATCAGTTGAGCTAGATGTAGTTATTATTTGTCTCATAATTATTGTTATAAAGAAAAGACTGAATTACTATGGATGAGATGAAAAATGATAAGCAAATAAGCAATCCCAAACACCACCTTAATTCAAAATGGCGAGTGACAATAAGTAAAGTAAGTAGCAACATAATGATTTATGCAGTTCAGTTGCTTATTTGTGTTCTAGAATACATAGTAGCTGTAACCATAATTGTGTGAACTACAACCACAAATCTTGGCTACAAGGGGTATTTGGATACGTGTCTACTGTGATCATAAAAAGATGCTAGAAAGAAGAACATAAATTTGATGAGTATCTTGTTAATGTTTAGAACAGGAAAGTAAACATTCTGTTATTTTTTTTACTTTTGTTATAGGAAAAATGATTGGCTCGATAACGGGGAATCGATCAAGAAAAAAAGGATTTCCCTTTAGAATAAGAAGGTAAACATCCTTTTTTTTTTCCCTGCTATTGTGTTCGGATTGTGAAATTAAGTTGGTATTACACTTGAAAGCGGCTGCTGAGGTTCCTATGAGGTCTATTGGGTTAACAAACCTTAAATTACACTTTCAAAATATTCGTGATTTTTCATAAATGTTTATTTGAACACAAAGAGTAAGCAGATTACTGATATGGGTGATAACAAGTGATCATGGAGTATAAGTTATTGCTTTATATCCTCATTGCACCATGTTATTGCTTACTATATACCTTGATTTATAGTTGATATGTACCCTATGCCCACATATTTAACCCCACCGGGAACTACTATATGATGATAATAGTTGCTGAATTCTAGCCTATTTTTGTGCTTATAGCTTACATCACATCCAAAATTCACAAGTGTGTGTATGAGGTCAAAATAATTGGATATAAATCAATTTTACCTCATACTTATATATAATGACAAAAGTTGCATAGAACATGTTCACCTGAATGTGAGAACGTGGAATATCATATTGTTGAATTAGTATATAAGTTGTTTAACTATCGAATTGCAGGTTTTGGTACATGGCAAACGCCACCCAATGATCCCATTATATGCCTTGATTCTGCCTGTTTTTGTTACTTCTAAAGGTAGTTATATCATCATGAAGTCCATATAGTTTGAAAAAAATATTGTGTAAGCAGACAGGCAGCTTGAGGTTATTTGAAAGTGTGTGTGTGTGTGTGTTTTTCGGTTATAATAACAAATTGATCCACCATTTGTTATTTGTACTGTTTTTTGTTGGGATTTTAAGTACAATACCGTTTCTTTTCTACAGTGATACTTACTTCGACTAAATATTTACCATTCTAATTAGCATAACTGCATTTTGTAGGTCTACTAGAAACTGGACAAACAAAGGAAGTCAGTGGACAGAAAACACATTGCAAGGCTAACTATGACAGCCATCCTATACCAGTGGTGCAAAACTTCTATCATCTTGCAAGCCAACTGCAGGTATGATAAATTTACTCGGGGCCTAACTTCTGCTTGGGTGTCTTGGGAAAATGATTAACAGGGTGTTTGGATTAGGTTATTTGACCGGCTTACAAACACATTTGTATTTGGAAAAGTCGCAGCATCATGAAAGCCTATGCCATATTTTACAGAACTACAAAATTAAATGTTTAATGATAAAGAAGAAATTAGCTGTTATGAGATATAAAAACAGAGGGTAAAGATATTAGTTGTAGTAACTAATCATGAGATTTGTCTTGGTGCATCAGGAAGCATGAACACCTGTTGGGGAAAGCATATGATCTAGCCAGTTAATGACAGTTAACATGGCAGTAGCAGGCGCCAATAGACGCAAAATGTTTGGTTCAGGCAGTACCTTAATTTCAAATTCGTTTGGAATGCGAAATCTTTAGAGCAGACTGCAAATGCATTTCACAACTGTGTGTATGAGATAAAAAGTGATTTATTTTATTTTATTTGTAATTTGTTCTAGACAGTAGCTTAATTTCAAGTTTTCGCTCATGTAAGGTGATAAACAGTTTATATGGTAAACTGAATGGATAGGAGGGTGTTCGAGATTGAACATTATTAATAAGACTGCCTCTCTCTTTATACTTTGCCTTTTAAATTAGATTCAGTCCATGATAACACGACACTTTCTTACACACTTCAGTAGATACAGTTCCAACATACAGGAAAGACCTGAAGCACTCATTGGTTACTTGGACAATTTGTAGCAACAAAAAACGATAAATAATAAAACAAAAAAGTCGACACTATCGACAAGGCAATCCCGCGACAACGCGCGGGCTACCACGCTCGTTATATTTAATTTATGATCATCTTTTATTGGTGTAATAAATCATTGTTTTGCATGCTCTTAAGATAAATTGTATTTCATATCATGTTTGTAATTTTTGGCGGACTTGTTGCTTTTTAGTATTGATATATGAAGGATTTTGTTGTTTTTATGGCTGAGATTGAAAGTAGGTTTGGATCGAGGTTTATGAGATCGGTTGGTAAACAATGGCTGAGGTTTATGAGATTGGTTGGAATATTCAAAATAACGAGGCAGGCAGAACCCGTGCTACGCACGGGCTGAGAATCTAATTGTTAATCGTGTATTCTTTCTGTATATTGGCGAGTGTATACTTAAGTATTGTTTAGTATGTTATATGAAATGTCTTAACTTTCTTGTATAAAAATTTAAAAATGTTTGATGTTGTTTTGGTTTTGTGGTGTTGAATTTTATAAATGGGCTTTTGGTTATTAAGTTGCATGCTTACATAAACTAATCACGCTAAAAGTATCATTTAACCATTTAAATATTGTTTTACATACATGCTCATGCACATTTTCTTGAATCAATTTGCACATGTGAGCTACATCAATAGAAAACAAACATAAATTACTTGTATATGAAAATGCATTAACATAATACATATATCTATATATATTGCATTAGGTTAAATCATCAATTATTCTTGCAACCTTTTCAACTTCATCTCAATCCATAACTGACTTTTAATTCTATACTAATTACCAAATATCATGTGACCAATTCCGGCAAGCCTTGCACTTTCATCTTGATGTTGTATATACTTCACATTAAATGCACCGGTTTTGTTTTTCAATAAAAGTTTGAACTTTTGCTTATGTTTAAAACTCAAATTATGTATTTCTTCCTTTCTATTCATTACTCAATGTGATATTTTTAATATGTCGTATTTTTCTATTATGGCAAACTCATTTAATGAGCGTAAATATTGGTTTCTCACTAATGATTCTACATATAGAAAAAGAAAACGTTTTGCGATGCGCGGACCTTCTTCTTTTCAATAATAATTCAATTGCACACGATAAATTCATTATAATATTTCTCAAAGAGCATTCGAAAGCAACTACTTATATAAACTAATCACGCTAAAAAGTATCATTTAATCAATTAAATGTTGCTTTACATACATGCTCGTCCACATTTTCTTGAATCAATTCGCACATGTGAGCTACATCAATAGAAAACGCACATAAATTACTTGTATATGAAAATGCATTAACATAATACCTATATCTATATATATAATTATCTATAACAATCGCCTAATTATGTAAGAAATAATGAAAATAGTTGGTATCCCAGTCTTTGGTTATATTTATCTGAGCATGCATTATCTTGTGTGGTTTTCATTGTACCTGCGTATGATAACTAAATTAAGAAAAAAAGGAAGACCGAGTTAATTACAAAGATCTAAAAGATGTGTGAATCATCTCCAAAATGTTGCAAAAGAGAATGTACATATCGCTACCAACAATTAAAGATCTAAAAGATGTGTGAATCGTCTTCAAATGTACATATTAAATGTGATTTTGGCCGGTTTATATAGGCATGAATTAGGTTAATTCATTAATTATTCTTGCAAACTTTCGCAACCCTTGCACTTCATCTAACCGACTTTTAATTATATACTAAATACCATGTGACCAATTCGGGCAACCTTTGCACTTCATCTCCTTTCATGATTGTATAGTTATTATGAGGCTGCATTGAATTCCGAGCATTAGCTAGCTTGTACCCTATGCAATCTTGAAGCCTCCACATTAAATTTAGGGACTGAATCTTATAGTATTATAGATAGATACTAAATACGTGATCAATTCCGGCAACCCTTGCACTTCCATCTCGATGTTGTATATACTTCATATTAAATTATGGGACTCCATCTTGAGTATCTCGATTACTCCGCATTATTATAGATTATAATTAATTTTTTTAGATTTTTTAGACTCGTGCGTTGCACCGATTTGTTATTATAATTTACAAATGGGTTAGATCAATAATTATGCATTGTTTATCTATACAATCACCTAAGTATGTAAGAAAAAAAAGAAAATAGTTGGTATCCCAATCTTTGGTTTCATTTACCTGAGCATACATGATCTTGTATGATTTTCATGGTACCTGCGTATGATAATTAAATTAAGAAAAAAAGACGACTATGTTAATTACAAAGATCTAAAAGATGTGTGAATCATCTCCAAAACATTTCTCATTAACGCACTTCATCAAACATGTATGTACTAAATATTGCAAAAGAGAATTTACAAACCGCTACCAACAATCAAAGATCTAAAAGATGTGTGAATCATCTTCAAATATACATACTAAATGTGATTTTGTCTGTTTTATATATGTATGAATTAGGTTAATCCATTAATTATTCTTGCAACCTTTTCAACTCCATCTCAATCTATAACCGACTTTTAATTCTATACTAAATACGTGATCAATTCCGACAACTCTTGCACTTCCATCTCGATGTTGTATATACTTCATATTAAATTATGGGACTTCATCTTGAATGTCTTGATTACTCCGCATTATTATAGATTATTATTAATTTTTTTTAGATTTTTTAGACTCGTGCGTTGCACCGATTTGTTATTATAATTTACAAATGGGTTAGATCAATAATTATATATTGTTTCCTTTATATTCATTATTTAAGGCGGTATTTAGTTGTGTTTATTTTTGTTTAAGGGTTTTAAGCTTCTTTAATAGTAAAGAATGCAATTAAACCAATAGTATGGTCGATAACAAATAAAAGAGAAGTAAAGAATGAAATTGTAATTATTCAAAATTAAAAACCATCAATATTATAGGCATGAAGCAATCTTGGAATAAAATCAAACCACTAAAGTTCATTTCACAATATAAAAAATGATTCTTTAGTTTAACTATAAAAAATCATGTGATCATCATATATTATTATGCAACATATCTTCATTGTGATTTTATAAATCAATACAATGAACACTCAAAGTCATTAATAATTTATGAGTATCATTCTCATTTGTAAACTCAATATATATTTAGTAGTATCTCTAAAAAATCCATCCAAACCAACCGATGAGTCCTCATTTTGGATCGGTTTTTTTTTACGTTCAAATCTTTCTTTCTATGATCTTCTTTGTAGCCCGTCTTAAACGACCTTTTTGACCATTCATTGTAGTCCTTTTTGAATGACCTTCTTGACCAACCCGCCGTGCCCTACGTCTCTTTATCATCTTTAATGTATTATTCCTTGTGATAGGGGAAAAATAAGAGATTACTTGAGAAAAATAATAGCAAATATACATGCATTTATGTATATCTCAAATTTTGGCTCATCAACCCGTGGAATCATTTTTAAAATCCAGTAAAATATATGAACGTATAGGAAGGTGCATACCAAAGCATGAGTAACGTGAGAATGCATGCTAAAAACTGAACCTGCTTTTGTTTTGTGTATGAGATTAATTATATTTACATTGCAGTTGTTTTGAACTTTGGGATTTCAAGATTCTTTGTATTATTCTTACATAAAATATATACAAAATTTGCAGATGAGACTTAGAAAAGAAAGAGTATAGATACATCACCTCTTCTCTTCTCTTGTAACATTAGTAAGAGAATCATTTTGTATGTATTACCTGCACACGAAAAAAAAAAGAAAATCGAGAAACAATTCTAACAATAAATTACAAAATAAAGTAGGAGGAATGAAGATTCGGACTTTTGTGTTTGTGCATGTGATTTTGGCCAGTTTATATAGGCATGGATTAGGATAAATCGTCAATTATTCTTGCAACCTTTTCAACTTCTTCTCAATCTATAACTGGATTTTAATTCTATAATAATACCATGTGATCAATTCCGGCAACCCTTGCACTTTCATCTTCTCCATTAAGCAAACATGAATGTAACGACATGACTCTTTGCATGCTCGCAATTACTCAAGTCGAACAATTAAGGCTCCAATTACACATGAAACTCTATTTTCTGCATTTAATTCCGAGCATTAGCTTGTTGTACTCTATGCAATCTTGCGCCTCCACATTCAATTAGAGGGGACAATCTTATAGTATTATAGATTTTTAGTATTGATATATGAAGGATTTTTAGTATTGATATATGAGTTTGGAGTGTCTAGCAATTATTAAAGAGATTTTTAATAAAATCTTGTATTTTTATGAACTTGCTTCAGGTATTAAGGGAAAAGATAGATTGCTTGAAG
Source organism: Artemisia argyi (assembly GCA_030686995.1). NCBI lineage: Eukaryota > Viridiplantae > Streptophyta > Magnoliopsida > Asterales > Asteraceae > Artemisia > Artemisia argyi. The sequence goes on along the minus strand of CM060682.1, from coordinate 156,261,751 downwards.
CTACAAATCAAAATCTTTGTAGGTAACTTCATGTTTATCGCAGCAGAGGCATTGGCATTGATCACTGTGAAATGGATATTGAAGTATATACTGATTCAGTAAGTTTTCTTTTTTATATTTATTAGATTGCTTTTAGGACTGTATTCTAAGTGGTGCAAATGTAGCAGGTTGATGATTCGTTTTGTGAGGAACCTGATGTGCTTAAAAGGAGTGTCGGTTCATCTGATTATCAAATGAGTGAAGGTGTTACTGTGTGCCTTTCTCTTGCAACAACTTTAGCTATTTTAACTACATCCCTAAACCAATAGTAAATTTTTTGTAACATGAATATTATTAGATGATTGTGGGGTTATAGATGAAGAAACAGCAAAAGAGCGGGAGCATGCTCTTCTCAAAGATTCCATGGACAAAGAACTAAACATGCTAAATAAACGTTTAGAGCAAAAGGAGGTATGTCAACTTTCTTATATTTTCTATTTAAATTTGTTTGATTTACAAATATAAATGAATCATATTTTGTAAAACTATTTTAATGCAGTCGGAGATGAAACTTTTTGGTGGATTTGATACGATGACACTTAAGCAACATTTTGGGAAGAATATAATGGAACTTGAGGACGAAAAGCGATCTGTGCAGGTATATATAAACATATCAAATTTTGTTCACCTTTTAATAATTGTATGTTATCTCTATTCATATGAGTTCAAGGCTATGCATCCTTTTCCTTTTGATAAAATGCCCATTTTTTTCTCTCTCAGTTTTTAATCCATCTACATGTTCAAGAAACTATTAGTGTTGGTTTTGATTAAAATTGCTCTTTAGAGTATATTCTAGCAGAGCTCGTAACTTAACTGTAGGTAAAAAAAACTATAGATACTAAATTAGTTGTCAACGAAGTCCTCGAATGAGTTATTATCTTCTGATTTAATATGTAAATATTTACTTTGTCAAGCTTTTTAAAGTTTTGAGCATACAAGGAATCTGATTGTTTTGATCTTCAATATTCTGAAAGAGGCCTTATATGTATATTTGTGAATTTATATATCAATAAAGAGAAATAGGAAAGGTTATTGGTTCATGTAGTTGGATCTTGGCGAAACAACATGTATCTTCCACAAAATTTAGAAGTTCATATGAGTGTTACATGTATGCGCTTCCCTTACATAAGTTTATGCCATTATTGATGAACAGTGCGTTCTCACCCATGCTAAGTAATGATTTGTTAGTCTGTACTTAGCTTATGTTGTTTAACATTTCAGAATTGTTGCGTAAACATGATTACACATTTATTCTCAAAGCTTTAACATTATCATGTCTGATGTTGGTTGTAACTGGCACTATTTTTGTGACTCAATCTGACTGTTTTGTGTGTGAACTTAGATGTTGCAGAAACTGAAGGTTTCAAAGCCTTTTGCTCGAAATTAAAAAAGGTTGCTAATATAATTACCATATCCATTTTCTGGGTGTAGGGGTGTAAATTGGAAAAAAAATTCTCATCATTTTGGAGTGAAAGATACAACGTATATGTTTTGCCATCTTGTTTACTTTTTATAAGATCTGATAAATTTACAAAGTAATCATGTTATTGGTGTATACAAAATGAATTGGATAAGATCTTCATTATGCTTTTCATTCCAAACATTAGCTTATGTATCATATATTTGGTTTTAGCTTATTGTTTATGACCTTTTAATCTTTTACTCCATAGTTGATAAGCTAGAAATAAGAATCTAAAATAGACTACTGATGCGACCAACATGTACCATGTGTTTGCATTATTTAACAAAAAAATGAAGAGCAAATCGTTTCATCACCTACTAATGAGAAGATTGAAATGGCTAATTTGGGTTGTGTCTAATCTCAAAAAAGTTGTTTCACAGTAGCGAGATTATTTTTAATATTCAACCCTGATCTAACATTTTTTCAGTTTATACTAATTAAAGTTGGAAAATTTGAGCTTTTAACCATTATATTTATGAATTCTTTGATTTCGGCTGTGACTATTCGACATGTTGCGTGTAAATCAGATTTTTGCGAGTAAGTCAGAACAAAGAAACTAAAATAGACTACTGATGCGACCAACATGTACCATTTGTTTGCATTATTTAACCAAAAAAAACAAATAGCAAATCGTTTTATCACATACTAATGAGAAGATTGAAATGGCTGATTTGAGTTGTGTCTGATCTCAAAATAGTTGTTTCACAGTAGCGAGATTATTTTTAATATTCAGCCCTGATCTTAAATTTTTTCAGTTGATACTAATTAAAGATGGAAAATTTGAGCTTTTAACCATTATATTTATGAATTCTTTTATTTCGGCTGCGACTATTCGACATGTTGCGAGTAAATCAGATTTTTTTTGCGAGCAAGTCAGAATTTCTGTTGTTGGAGCATCTGTAGGTTGCAGTGCAGATGCACAAGTTCGTGTCGTAGCCTTGAGAACTAAATAACTTTCCCTTTTGTGTTAGCGTCCACGAGTACTTGACATATAACATTGTTTTGGTGCCCATCCAAGATGATAGACTAGCAAATATTTGTTGCACAGTAGTGATATTATATTTCGTAGACAGCCCTGGTGTGTATTAATTACACACCTTTTCTTTACCAAATACCGGACCAAAAAGACCAAAAACCTAACCAATTATGCCAAATACGTTGTGTTTTTGTGTTTGTGATGTGCAGGTATGGATATTACAAAAATGGACAAAATAAAGCAAACACGAGCACGGGAAATGGAAAAGAGATCGTAAGCCGGAGCCGGGGAAGAAATTTCCAAGAAAAGATCATAATTGTGCTCATATATCAGATTTAGTCCTTGGAGAATCATTACTTAGCAAGATTAGCCCTTGGATATCATTTTTGAAGTATGGCAGAACTAGTCCTTGGATTTCATAAATATACATAGTTGGTCCTTATTATTTTTTTTTTATGTACCAAATTCTGATCCACAAAGCTAATACCAAAAGCCCAGGTCCACCACCATTTATACCTAAAGCCCAATCCTAAATCCCATTACCCGACCCAACACCCTCGGTCAAACCTACACAAAAACAAAGTCAAACACTAATAAATAATCCCAAATACTCCCGCCCCCCAATTTACCCACAAACCCAGTCAATACTATTCACGCTACAGTAAACCATGAACCCTAATATTACCCCGCCCCTTAATTACTGAGATTAAGGGTACTTCAGTCAAATCAAGCATGTTTCTAGAAGTAAGGGTGGTGTCAGAAGCATGTCAGAGCATAGAAGCACACATATGGGCTACGTGGCAAGCACTTATTGGTTGGGACGCGTCATTGATATCTAATCCAAGGGCTGTTATCAAAGGAGGAATGATTAGCATGATCAAGCGGTTCTCAGAGGCTATCAACAAACACAACCTCACACGGATTGCCAACATGGCAATCCGTGAGCTCTCCTCACTCATCTCCTATATATAGAACTAGTGTTAGCTTAGAAAGGTGTGGAGTCTTGGAGTAGCCAAGCTCTGCCGAATTTTCTTTTGAATTGTATTAGCATTAGTTTAGATGTAATTTCTTTTATTTTAATGAAATCAGTTTTTCCTTAAATCATTTAGTATAATTGTTCTTTACTGCTTATTGTTGATCTCATTTACTGTTTTATCATTGTATTTCATTTCACAATTGTTTATCTACAATTCAGTTTTCATTTCACTTAATAGTTTTTAATGAAATTCAGAAATTAGAAAAGTTTAAAAATAGCTTTTGGTTTGTTTTAGCTTTTTAATAAGCTGATAAGTGGAAATACAAATCTGATTCTGTTTTCATAGTTATTGTTAGACTGAGTTCTGAGTTCACAAAAAGTACTTTTTCATTTCTTATAAATAGTCAATAGTGGTCAACTGTGCATTGATTTTGAGAAGCTGAGGTATTTTGGATTAGTTGAGACAGACATGGATGGTCTTAGCCTATCCTAAAGATAGGCTAGCTAAGTGAATTCTCTCTATTTTGAGCTGAGAGGAATAATCATTGTAAGTTTCATTCTCAATTTTGCTTAATCAGCTTTTAATCTTTGAGTTCTGAGTAACTGTTTGTACTTAGTGTTTTTGACTGTTTGAAATTGCTTCTAGTAATGTAATATTTGGAGTTGGGATTATTAGAATAGAGTAGTTAGATCATTTGTTTACTTGTTGCATTAATCTGTGTGTGATTTTTAGTTGTTTAGTTACTGTCATAGCTGTGGATTTATTTCATTTCGTTTCTGTTAGATTTCTGTGTTGATTGTTGTTATTCTACTGTTTCATTAGTGACATAGGTCTGTTATTGATTGTAATTTGTGGTCATTAGTGGTTAATTTCAGTAGTTGTAGTGAAATTCAATAGTTAAGGGGGTGTTTGGAACTAAGTGTTGCTGAGCATTGTAGTTTGATGATTGCTTTCTTTTACCTCACACAGGTTGTATTAGTGTAGAAATATAAACTTAGTCATTAAAAACAGTAGGTTATATTCAATATAGTCAAAATAGATTTTAGATTTTATTAACAGTTAAATGTAGTAGGTAACAGTTAGTGAAAACTTAGTGTTAGTTGCATTATAGTTTATAGTAGCTAAAATTAGTTATATATTAGCTTATAACAACATTTAGGAGTAGATTAGCTTTATTGAATTTGGTTTTGGTCAAACTAGTGTAGTTTTCATAAAGTCAACTGAATTCAGATTTCATGTCTCCATTAGCTGCTGAATTTGAGTCTTTTTAGAGTAGCTTTCGATAGATTCTGAGTAGGGAAGTAGTTGCTTTATATTCTCAGTAGTTCTAGTAAGCTTTTGCCCCCTTAAGGTTTCACTTTATAGCTTATTTAGTGCACCATATTGAACCTGCTAATTCGTAGTTTGAACCTATTTTTCTGTCTAGTTTATAGGCCTGCTAGTGTCTTTTTAAGATTGTGCTTGTGATTAGTTGATACTTCTGAGTTGTATTAGTTGATAGTTAGTGATTTCTTTCAGTACTTTGATCTTTGCTTATTCCTAAGTGCTTATTGTTAGGAATACAAATATTCCTGTAAAAGTCTCGGTCACCTAATGATTGTATTAGCATTAAGTTAGCTCGTAGTTAGTGTGTTTATTAGTTATTTAGTATTAGATTAAGTAACACCGTGGAAGAAGGAACGGGTCTTTACCCACTGTATGCTTGATCCACAGCCCGGGAGTGGGCGTAATATTGTAACTATAAATACCCCTCTCCACATGTGGAGAGGGTTGGACCTTCTCTCATTTTCAATCTAACATTTTCTCTTTTTCTTTCAAGGTTCCACCCTTTCTCTCTTTTCCTCCCTCCCCATCATTTCTACGCCTCACTCATCAACACTTGATCATGTTTCCAACATAGTTAGTATTCTACAATTGGTATCAGAGCCAAGGTTTCATCTTAGGGCCTTGTAGAATCGAATTTGATGATGTCTTGAGTGGTTTTGTGAGTTTGGTGTCACTTTCTTGGAAAACATCTTGGTTTCATCCCTCTAGTGTTGTTATACATGTTTGTGATGCTCTTTTATGTTCATTAGTGTTTGTGTAACATTGTAGTGTAGAGTGTGTTACAATATCATCAAGCTATTTGAAGTTTGGAGTGGATTATGGGCGGTTTTCTTGGTTGCGGTTAAGTCCTGCGAGTTGCGATTAACTTTCTGCGTTTACTATTTCGGGAATACATACAAAACGCAACGATAATGACACTTTTGGACCATTATCACTGCGATTAGTTATCTGCCTGCGTTTAGTTTTCTGCGGTTAATCATTTGCGGTTAACTGTTTCTGCGGTTGGTTATTTTCTGCGGTTGGGTACTATCTGCGATTAGTTCTTGCGGTTAGTATCTTTGGCCTGCGGTTTGCTTGGGTTGCGGTTAGTATCTTTGGCCTGCGGTTTGCGTGGGTTGCGGTTTGGTATAACTTGCGGTTAGTTCTCTGCGGTTAGTTTCTTTGGCCTGCGGTTGGCTCTGGTTGCGGTTTGCTCATTCTGCGGTTAGATTTTGTTGCGGTTTGGTATTGTTTGAGGTTTGTGTTCTGCGGTTTGGTCAAGTTGTGGTTAAGTTGCGGTTGGATTTTATTGTGGTTAAGTTGCGTTTAACTTATCTCCCACTTTTAGTTTGGTAATCTCTTATTTGTGATGTCGACTTCTTCCGATGACATTCAAGCTGCGGGGTCTGACACCCGACCTCCGATGTTGGACAGAACTGACTATGAATCATGGGCTCAAAGGATACGGCTGTACTGTCTAGGTAAAGATAATGGGGTTAACATCCTGAAATCCATCGATGAGGGACCCTTTCAAGCGGGTACTACTAGAGACACGATTTCAGAAGCAACTGATCAACTACCGGCCGTGTTTGGTCCTGATAGACCTCACACTTACAATGAGTTATCTGAAGAAGAAAAGAAACGATATGATGCAGACATCAGAGCATCTAATATCATCATTCAAGGCCTTCCCAAAGATGTCTACAAACTGATCAACTTCAACACTGAAGCAAAGGCGGTCTGGGATAATGTCAAAATGCTTCTTGCAGGGTCTGAGTTAACTAAAGAAGATCGTGAGTCACAGCTATACGATGAATTTGAGCATTTCAAAATGAATCCAGGTGAAAGCATCACTGACTATTATGTCAGATTTCACAAGCTGGTCAATGACATGAGAGCCATCAAGATGACAATGCCCAACATACAGCTCAATTCCAAATTCGTGAACAACATGGCACCGGAATGGGATAGGTTTGTCACGGCTGTTAAGCTTAACAAGGGTCTCAGGCATACCAATCATGAACAGCTGTATGCGTATCTCCAGCAACATGAGAAACATGCAGCTTACGATCGGCTAATGCGAGAAAAACTCAATCCGTCTGCAACAAATGAATCTCTTGCTTTTGTCTCCAATGTTCAACAACCTAATCAAACCTCTAAAGATCAAGGTCAACCATCACAATCATCCTCCAGGTCTACCTCAACCATTAGTCAATCATCAACTCCCTCACCATCTGCAGTGAATGCTCAACTTGATTCTGGGTATTCTCACACTGACATGATGATTGATAATCTCTCCAACCAAGTGTCTTTACTGGTCCAACAGTTCAGGGCTGCACTCCCATCTACTAACAACCAGCTCAGAATCTCATCTAATCCACGTAATCAGGCAGTCATTGAAGATGGTCGGGTAGTGGTGCAGAATGTGCAGGGAAGACAGAACTTCAACCAAAGAAATGCTGGTAGAGAGAATGGGCAGTACAGAGTTGGGAATGCTCTTCAAGCACAAGCTAAGCAACCGAAATGCTACAACTGCGGAGGGTTGGACCATATTGCTAGGAATTGCACTCTCTCAAAACGTCCCCAAAACTCTGAGTACTTCAAAGACAAGATGCTGCTGATGCAGGCACAAGAAAATGGGACTGTGTTGGATGAAGAAGCATTGCTCTTTCTGGCTGGTAATGATGGGAACACCTTTGATGCTGATGTGGATGATCAACCTGTTCAGGACATGGCTCTTAATGACCCAAATATCTTTCAAGTTGAAGAGTGTGATGCATTTGACTCAGACGTGGATGATGAACCAACTGCTCAAACAATCTTCATGGCTAATCTGTCTGCAGCAACATCCTCTTCACAACATCCTGATTTATCCATCACGTCTGCTATCTCTGAGGTACCAAAATCGCCTAAACATGATCTGAATAATTCTACACCTGTACAGGGGGCATGTGACTCTGTACAACTCAAGAATATCGTCAACACAAACATCACTGATATGGGTAATACCAATAATATCCCATATGAAATGTATATGAATGACAATGGACCCCCAGTTGTACCAAGTGACATGCCGTCTATTGATTCTAGTCAACATGAGGTATATGAGCACTCTATATACAACCCTGATGATTCTTTGATCACTAGAATTAACACCCTTAAGGACCAAGTAAACATTTATGAGCAGCGTGCTAAGTTTGAGCTGAATGAACGTGAGCAGAAAATGGAATGGCAACTGCGTACTTACATATCTGAAAACAATTCCAAACAAGAATCATTAAAAAGGGAACTAGTTTCTTTAAAGAACCAATTGAATCAAACCGTCAAACAAAAACTTGAGGTTCAAAAAGGTTTGACTACAATCAAACAAGAATTCAAAGATAAAGAAACTAAACTTCTAAATGACTTCTCAAAATTAAAAACGTTGAAAAATAAATTGGAAGATAAGTTGTACACACAGGGCCAAACCATTCAATCTGCTCAAATGATGGAAAACCACAGGAAGTTAAGTGATGAATTTAGTGAACATGATTCCTCCAAACCCAAAGCAAGATTCCTTAGAATAGGTCTAGGTGCACAACCTGCATTATATGATGCAAAAACTATGCTTGAACCTAACCATGCCCCTCCTGATACACGATCCTATGACCACATCAATGAGGCAGAAGATAGAACTAGGGCAAAACTTGCTGAACGTTTGAAGGATCCTAAATGCATTGCTAATAACCTCGTGTTTCACTATGATTATGCAAATGACAATCATACTGCAATTTTTGTTCCTCATAAGAGAATTTTTCCTGAAAAAGTGTTTTGGAATATTGACATTGAGAGAATGCAAGCTGAAAAAGTTGTAGGTAACACACGCACTATGTTTAGAATTGCTCACCCAACTGCATATCCCCTAAACACACCTAGGCACCTTGTACCTTTCACTCTTCCCACACAATGCAATACTCTAATTGGGCTGTATGTGCTAGGTCAATTGTTCAATGACTTTGAGAAAACCTGTAAAATAAGAATTACACCTACAGGGATTACAGAAGGGGAAAGGGGTTTTGAGCAAACAAAACAGTGTTACTTAACTGAAGTTATGCCATTCTTTAAACTTCTAAAAGAACATTTTGAGGGACTTAAAAACACCATTAATGATGATGTGACTCAAATGAAAAAAGTTTTTGATGAAGTGAAAGGTGAGGGTAACCAACTTGCTATTGATCTCAAACACAGTGAAATTGCCAGAAAAAACATTCTCATCATGAATGAAAACTTGATTGCTACCTGCATTGCTAAAGATGTGTTTTATACTGTTACCGACTCTGCGCTCTCTGCTCGACAATTTCATGAAATGTCGGTTACTTTGAATGTCTTCCAAAATCGTGTGATTGAGCTTGAGGGGGAGAATTACAAACTTACTGAAAAAATTCAAAACGATGATCATGATAACATGGTCAGGAATTTCTCAAAACTAGAAGTTGATAATCTGAACCTACAATTAAAATATCAACATCTAGAAGAAAGTATAAAAATATCAAATGCCAAGATATCTTCGGATGTTCCTGAATTTGATACATGTTTTGAATTAGCCAAAAAGGATGAAGTAATTCAAGCTCACTCAAACACGATTCGGAAGTTGAAGGTCCAAATTGCACAATTAAAATCGAACAGAAGCGATGTGACCAATACCAATTACCAAAAGTCTATGGATTCTCAAAATTTTCAAAAACAGGACACTATCAATGACTTACAACATGAAAATGAGTGGCTTCGTGCTGAAATGTTCAAAGCTAAACAACGTTATAAAGAATTGTTTGAGTCTATCAAAACAACACGTGACCAAAACAATGAGAAAGTCACCTCTTTGTTAAATGAAATTGAGAATCTAAAGACCAAGGTGAAGGGTAAAATGCCTGTTGCTTCGTGTGATCATGCAATTTCCAATGTACATGCTTGTAATAAATATGTGTGCGATGCTGTGAATGTTTCTCTTCCCCTTAGGAACAATAAGTTAGTTCATAATAACTATCTTAGAAATCTTAAGGATTGTCTGGCCATACTTAGAGAAACCGTTGAAGATAAGAGGATCTCTAAACCACTTGATGATGTTATTATTGGTGCGTGCTTCCTCACTAATAGGGCCCAGGAATTATTAGAATATGTCATAGGATCATGTCCCAAGAATGATACCAAGTCGGATAGGACAACTGCATTGCACCCTCTCAGTGGCAACAAGCATGTCACAGTTGACTTTCCCCAAACCATGTCACAGTCCCCCATCTTGATCACCAGTAAACAAGTAGCAACTAATCAGACTAATGTTCCCATCATTGCTTCTACAGGAGTAAAAGGTGTATCTTATGCTAGCAAGTCACAGCCTAAGTGCAACACAAAGAATGATAGGACTTTGCCGGCTAAGAGCTCACTTATGAAGGAAGTAGAAGAATCATCTAGGAACAATAAAGTGTTGCTTAGTGAAAGGAATCGTGTTGATTCAGACATTTGTGTTAAAAATGATGTAATTAATTCGAATTCTGATGCTATTTGTAAGACGTGTAACAAATGCTTATTTGATGGTAATCATGATGTGTGTGCTGTGTCTATTCTTAAACCCACTATGCAATCACCAGTTATGAATGTTTCTCGTATTAAACGGGCAAAACAAGTATGGAACAAAACAGGAAAAGTTTTCACTAATGTTGGTTATCAATGGAGACCTACTGGAAGGAAACTCACTCTGAGGGAAAAGTGCCCAGTGACTAGGATTACTAACTCTAGGGTCATGCCTATTAGGAAGTGGAGACCTACTGGTAGACTATTTCCAATAGAAGCAATAAATACCACTCCTAGGTCTAGTGCATCAAAATGTGAACACTCCAGTGAGATACCTGTTACTTATGATAATCCAATATTTGTGTGTTCTAACCAAACGGACCCCAACTGTGTGTGGGGCTCCAGCTTTTTCAGTTATCCACGATTGTCTGATTTCAAATGCAGGTCGTACAAATCGTCCTTTGGTATTTGGACTCAGGCTGCTCAAAACATATGACTGGTGATCGCTCAAGGCTCAAGAATTTCGTGGAAAAGTTTATTGGTACGGTTAGGTTTGGGAATGATCATTTTGGTTCTATAATGGGTTATGGTGATTATGTCTTTGGAGACAGTGTTATATCCAGAGTCTACTACGTGGAAGGACTTGGGCACAATCTATTTTCTGTTGGTCAATTCTGTGACTCAGATCTCGAAGTCGCCTTCAGAAAGCACACCTGTTTTGTTAGAGAATTAGATGGTGTTGATCTTCTCAAGGGGAGTCGGGGCACTAATCTTTACACCATCTCCATCGAAGATATGCTACGGTCCTCTCCAATTTGTCCACTCTCTAAAGCATCCAAGAACAAGTCATGGTTGTGGCATCGTCGTTTAAACCATTTGAACTTCGGTACCATCAATGAACTTACACGTAAGGATCTTGTTCGAGGCTTGCCCAGACTTAAGTATGAAAAGGACCATCTGTGTTCCGCCTGTCAAATGGGCAAGAGCAAAAAGCATACCCATAAACCCAAAACTGTCAATTCTATCATGGAAGTTCTACATACTCTTCACATGGATCTTTGTGGACCAATGAGGATTCAAAGTATCAATGGAAAGAAATATGTGCTGGTGATTGTTGATGACTACTCTCGATTCACATGGGTGAAATTTCTACGATCTAAAGATGAAACTCCAGAAACCATCATCAAGCTCATCAAGATGTTGCAAGTCCGCCTCAACAAAACAGTTAGAGTCATTCGTACTGATAATGGAACAGAATTTGTGAACAGACAACTTACTCTGTTTTATGAAGGTGTCGGGATTAGTCATCAAAAGAGCATTCCACGAACTCCTCAACAAAATGGAGTCGTTGAAAGACGCAATCGCACCTTAGTTGAAGCCGCTAGGACCATGCTTATCTTCTCCAAAGCTCCTCTATTTCTTTGGGCTGAGGCAATTGCCACCGCATGTTACACACAGAACCGATCCTTGATACATCCTCTCCACAACAAGACTCCCTATGAACTGGTTCATGGCAGAAAACCCGATCTTTCGTTTCTTCGAGTTTTTGGTGCACTTTGCTATCCAACTAATGACAGTGAAGACCTTGGGAAACTCAAGGCCAAGGCCGACATTGGTTTCTTCGTTGGCTATGCTCCAGAGCGAAAGGGGTACCGAATCTACAACAAACGTACCAGAGATATAATGGAAACAATCCACGTTACTTTCGATGAGCTGACTGAGCAACCGGTTCCTGGACAATCAAGTTCTGGACCCGTACCTAACCTTTTGTCCCCTGGACCAATTAGTTCCAGGCTTGTACAGAATCCCATCCCTGCTGCTCCTTTTGTACCTCCCACAAGTGAAGATTGGAAGAAACTGTTTGACCCAATGTTTGATGAATACTTTGAACCTCAACAGATGAATGCTCCTGAAGCTGCAATGGTTCAACCACCAGATGGGGTGGTGAATGATCAAGATGACAATAACGGTCCATCCACTTCATTGTCATGGGATTCTGAAGTTCCCGCCATCAGTCAATCGGTTAGCATGTCTAATGTCCAACCTTCACTTGCACATAGAGCGGCAAATGTAGATAATACATCTGAAGTAAATCCTTTTGCTCCACCTGATAATGAGCCATTTGTTAACATCTTTGCCCCTGAACTATCAAATGATGTAACATCCTCTGACGAATCTAACACGGCTACCTCAGTTCCACATTCTCAACCCCATGAATACCTTCGAAAATGGACCAATGATCATCCTATTGACAACATTATTGGGAACCCTTCACGTCCAGTATCAACCCGCAAGCAACTTGCAACCGACGCATTGTGGTGCTTCTTCAATTCTATTCTTTCTAAAGCTGAACCAAAAAGCGTCAAGGATGCAATGTCTAAACACTCATGGTTCACTACAATGGTGGACGAAATTCATGAATTTGACCGACTGGATGTCTGGGAACTAGTACCACCTCCCGAGTGTGCTATGATCATTGCTCTCAAATGGATATTCAAGGTTAAACTTGATGAGCATGGAAATGTTTTGAAAAACAAAGCTAGGCTTGTGGCTAAAGGATATCGACAAGAAGAAGGTATTGACTTTGAAGAATCCTTCGCCCCAGTTGCTAGAATAGAAGCCATAAGGATCTTCCTCGCTAATGCTGCAAGTCAAAACATGGTGGTTTATCAAATGGATGTCAAGACCGCATTTTTAAATGGGGATCTGAAAGAGGTGGTGTACGTATCTCAACCCGAAGGTTTTGTGGATCCAGAACGCCCTAATCACGTGTACCGATTAAAGAAGGCTCTTTATGGGCTTAAACAAGCACCCAGGGCGTGGTACGACACCCTGTCTAAATTTCTTCTGGCCAACAAATTCTCCAAAGGCGTTGTTGATCCTACCCTCTTTACCAGAAAAACAGGCAAAAACCTCCTACATGTACAAATCTATGTCGATGACATCATCTTTGCCTCATCTGATCCCTCAGAATGTGATCGTTTCTCTCAAGAGATGAGCTCCGAATTCCAAATGTCTATGATGGGTCAAATGTCATTCTTTCTAGGCCTGCAAATTTCTCAAAACCCCAATGGCATATTCATCAATCAATCCAAATACGCCAATGAAATTTTGAAGAAATTTGGATTCGACTCCAGTGATTCAGTTGATACTCCTATGATTGAACGATCAAAGCTTGACGAAGATGATGTGGGAATTCCGGTCGACCAAACCATGTATCGAAGCATGATTGGCTCTTTAATGTACCTTACTGCAAGCAGACCCGACCTTCTATTTGCAGTTTGCATTTGTGCCCGGTATCAATCCAAACCCACCAAGAAACATTTGGAAGCTGTCAAGAGAGTCTTTCGATACCTTAAAGGAACAATCCACTTGGGCCTTTGGTACCCTAAAGAAACCTCTATGGCTCTCACAGCATATTCGGATGTTGATCATGCTGGATGTCAAGACACTCGTCGCAGTACATCTGGGGGTGCACAATTTTTAGGAAATAAGCTAGTCAGTTGGTCTTCAAAGAAACAAATGAGTACATCTATCTCCTCCACTGAAGCTGAATACATTGCTATGTCATCATGCTGTGCTCAGATCCTCTGGATGCGATCTCAACTTTCTGACTATGGCTTCATCTGCAATAAGATTCCTATGTACTGTGACAACAAAAGTGCAATTGCCCTCTGTTGCAACAATGTCCAACATTCAAGAACTAAACACATTGACATTCGACATCACTTCATCAGGGAGCAAGTTGAGAAAGGAATTGTGGAACTTTACTTTGTGAGGACTGAGTTCCAACTAGCCGATATCTTCACCAAAGCACTTTCTAGGGAATGGTTTCACTTCATCCTCCCACGCCTTGGTATGAAGAGTCTCACACATGAGGATCTCAGATGTCTTTAGGAAGATCAAGAGGAGTAAAGGGGTTGCTTCACGTATCCTTGTATAGTATCATTAAAAAAAAAAAAAATTAAAATTACAAAAACTCAAAAATATTCTTCTCTCGACATGTCTCTTGTATAATCGATATTATGTACGTTTCTAGAAATGTCATTCAATAATGACACGGAATCATACATATGCTTGAGCAAGAGTTTTTCGGTTTCAAAATAAAGTTCTTTTCCAAAAACATGTCGTATCTTAAAACATTCTTAAAATATGGTTTGCTATTACTTCAGATAGCAACCCGGTTTTCAAAATTAAGGAAAACACGTCGCCAAAAAGACGGTTGTTCCTAACAAAGGGTGCCGTTCATCCGAGCGTGAATTACTTTATATTCATGCACCCTCGATCTAATGTACGCTTCAGTGCATTATTTCTTGATAAAGAAGGGAAATCTTCTTTTTATCGCCAAATACTTTCCCTTCTATGATTTTTCCGGAAAGTGTTTGTGCAAAACTTGGTGGTACCATGAAATTTTGAATGAAAATCAAATTGAACTCAAAAGTTTGATAAAATTTTCACTCAATCAATGACGTTAAAAGTTTATGAAAATATTTATGCTTTAACATCCGTCATTGATTGAGGGGGAGAGTGATTTCTCAAAATTTTATGTATCATCAAAACTCCCCACACTTCGTACATAAAACCTTGCAACAAAAAGATTTGTGATGGTTATGTGTCAGAATGAGTAAACTTTCAAAGAGTTTTCGTTAAAACTTCGAATATTTTGATAACTCTTCAAATCTGACACATAACAACCTCCCTCACAGTTTGAGGGGGAGCAAGAAAAAGTTCCTTTTTATCAGAAAATATTAAAATTGACCGCATTTCTCTCCCAAAAGCTTTCTAACTTATTTAAATCAATTGAGATCAAAAATCTCGAAAGATATGAAATTTTTGATCGGGGGAGAGAATGTGATTTAAATATGAAATCTGATAATCAAATGTGATCTTTAAGACTCAATAAAAGGCTCCCGCATATGTGCTAAACACTTTCGAATATCGATGCACATATTGAGGGGGAGCGAAAGGCGTTTGTGGAAGTAATACCTAAGACCGACCATTTACTTTAATGCACGGAGTTATAAGGTTGGTTAAGGTTAGGTATAAGTTCCCATGATCAACCAGAACCGGAAGGATCTTCCCAGGGACAATCCATAGATAGAATAGAAGTCCTTAGGAATGATTGAAAAAAGGAGTATAAGTGAGAAAGGGAAGAGTGCGGACTGAGATAGAGCTAGGACTGGAACAAACCCAACAAGGTTCTAGTGGTGAAGTCTCGGTAAGCAATGAAGGGGTTGAAGAATGAAAAAGAAATGAAATGAGAAAGGGTGAAAAGAAATAGACCTCCAAATATTCAACCTTAGGGCAGAAACCGGGTTCAATTCATAATCTACCAGTGGTTACTTAAGTAACACTAGTATTGAAGACAAGACGTCATGGACCCAGTGACGCACTGCACTAAACTTCCCAACCACTCAAGTTCTCTTAAAAGAGCTTGTTTCATTCTCACGGGGAACCCTGTCCAATGTATCGACCGCTCATTGCGAGCTATGTTGATACCTAAAACAGGAGATGCCTCCCCAGTCTCCAGGAGCGGATCAAAACGCACTGTTGAGTCTAGAGCCATGAGATCATCCATAAATCTCGATAGGACACATTCCAAATATGCTTATTGTTTCACACAATGTGGAAAATAAGGTAAAATATTTAGAGTCCTACGCATTATCCTTGTGGTATTGCCAGAACATCCGAGTGATATGAAAATATTCACAATGACGATGGAAATCCTTCTAGAGCGAACATCACTCAAGCTCTTGGTAGGTGACATGTGAGATCCATCTTGGATCAATGATCAAGTGACAACTGGAAAGCAACAATGGTGCGATTCAAATTTGAATCAAACTTGTTCCAGGATATGGATTGACGGATACTTTTGCCAAAACCTCTCAATGTGCTCACCAACCTTTCTTTCGAGCACATTGATTGTGTAATATCTTTCAAACAAAAGTATTTTTGATGGAAATGTGATTCAAAGTATAAAACTCTCGTTGTGTCTCAAAAATGTTTATCATATGACACGCGAGTGATTTCTATAAATCAATTTCTCATCAATCCGTGAATATCTATTCACCGATTCACTCTATCGTGCTGTCTGCTTTGAGACGTTCCGGTATGAGAACATGCTAAGTATGAAGATTCCGAAGTGGACTCTTTGGAAAATTCATTACTACAAGCTGGAAATTCCTGTCAAGGAGAGTCTTATTTAAAAGAGACTCTACCTGATCACAGGTCGGTTTTCACAAAACCGGAGGGTAGTCTGACCACACAGAATGAATGACAAAGCCATATTCGTTCTCTATCTTTATTGCTAACTGTTGTATTTCAGGGACACATATAAAGATGGCGTTGATGGCTCCAGTTTCCAGCTGAATCGGGTCAATCCATACCTCATGCTCACACATCCTCCACACTATCAATGAAGATGAGAGACTTGCTACATCAAATGTTGAGAGACTACTAACAACGTTTCCGCAACTCTGATGAAAAAGTCTCCTGATCTACAACTTTAATGCAACGTCTCCAGATATAGAAGGGTGTGAGCATGATGGTCCTTAGTCACTACATCACATGGAGGCAATACAACTATGGATGAGCTTGGAGATTTACTTTGGCTGATGATCTCAAAGGAAGCTCAAAGATCACATGTCTCAAAGGAATTCATGTCACAAGTCCGCTTGCTTGAAGTACAAAGTGTGAAGAAAAGTGAAGAATCAGATCCTACGAGCTACAAAGACTAAAGAATGCTTAAAGACCAAAGAGCTTAGTTTCAAAGGTGACCTCGCTTAGGGGGAGATTGTTAGGAATACAAATATTCCTGTAAAAGTCTCGGTCACCTAATGATTGTATTAGCATTAAGTTAGCTCGTAGTTAGTGTGTTTATTAGTTATTTAGTATTAGATTAAGTAACACCGTGGAAGAAGGAACGGGTCTTTACCCACTGTATGCCTGATCCACAGCCCGGGAGTGGGCGTAATATTGTAACTATAAATACCCCTCTCCACATGTGGAGAGGGTTGGACCTTCTCTCATTTTCAATCTAACATTTTCTCTTTTTCTTTCAAGGTTCCACCCTTTCTCTCTTTTCCTCCCTCCCCATCATTTCTACGCCTCACTCATCAGCACTTGATCATGTTTCCAACATAGTTAGTATTCTACACTTATTGCTTTTCATTGGCTTATAAACTGCTTATTGCTCATTTATCAATGCTTCTGTGTTTTCTCTTATCATATATGTGCATCACTGAGCTTATTAGAGTATAAGACATCTGTGGTATCATTTTGGTTAAGTTTTGTGGCAAGTGCTTATCAATAAGCACTTTCCATAAACTGTTTTGGTCTCAATAAGCATATCTGCTTATTATTTTTAATCCAAAATTTTTCTGCATCATTTCCATATTATTTTTGATTTTCTGGATTTTTTCCAGATTTTTACAAGTTATTTTACTATTTTTCTTAATATTTCTTCATTATAAATCATTTTTAAATAACAAAAATTCATAAAAAATCAGAAAAAGCTTTGAAAAATACAAAAATATTTTTAGAAATTCTTTTATAATATTTTAGAATTTTTAGAATTAAATTTTTATTTTTTTTCCACTTTATTTTTCTATTTTTCTTTATTTTTAATTCATTTTTAATTCCAAAAATAGAAAATAAATTCTAAAAAATAAATAAAAGCTCAAAAAAATATTTTTCTTTTTCTTAAAATTCTTTTTATTAGTTTAAGATTTTTAGAAAATATTTTTAAGTTTGTAGGATCATTTTTTAATAAACGTTGCGTTTTAAATAACGCGTGTGCATTCTCGTTTTTACGTTTTTAACCTTTGTACATATATAGCTTGTATATTCTGCTTATTTCACTATTACTTTTCATTACTTGATTTCCAAAATCATATTTTTCACTTTACCACTTTTCACGACTCGATTTCGCGATTCGATTATTCACGATTCCGTTCTACCTTCGCTGGGAAAACGACCCGGGAAATACTTAACCGGTATTTCTTTGGAATAATTATATACTGCAAAAAAGACTTTATCAAGCCCTGATCTTATTTTTTCAGTTATCTAAAGTAATTAGAGGTGGTAACCTCGAACGTGACTCTAAGAACTCAAAATGACAATATCTTTCTCTGATCATTTGTAACCTGGAACTTGACTCTAATTTTTGTTGTTGGTAATAGATCGATTTCACAATGCTAAAGTGACTTTTGGAAAGGCGAAAAGTGAGATGGACCAATTTAAAACAACGATAGGCCGTCGTGAAGAAGTGCTTAAAGATAATAAGTAATAATTATTATCAAAGGGCCATAAAGCTGTTGCTTTAGAAAAAAGCTAGAAATCATACAAAAAGAAGTAGAAAATATTAAAAATGGTTTGAAATCTCTCGAATCTGATGAAGGACGGATGGAATATCTAAAAAAGGCTCGTATTCTCTCTTCCATGGGCAGAAACAAATGTACATTGAATATATTTATGAAACTGTTTGACAATCTTCTATAGGCAGAAACACAATGGCCCGTATTACTTAAAAGAACAATGTTTGACCATCTGGAAGTACAGGGGTGTTTGGGTGTATGCTAATGAAGCTAGATTGCTTTAAAAACATTTTAATGAAACGTCTATGAAGATTGGCATAGGTGAAAGTAAAGCAGCTACTGCTGCTACTTTTCTTCACAAACATGCTTTAATTTATTCTCTCGATATTGCTTTTCAAAAAACCAATACCAAAAAGATTTGTTTCGAATTAAATTGGATTCACAATTCTTGATGATGGAATGCAGGTACTCAAACTGGTGATTCAATGAGCTTCGTCTAATGGCAGGTAAATTCTTACTATTTTATGATCCATGTTATAGGATTTCTTGTGCGAACCGAATGTTGTTCAAAGATGGGAGCACTCTTGTGAGACTTGCAGCTGAAAGATTTGGTATGCATATCCTTTAGTTAACTAAAGGTATGTTATTTTGTCTTATGTAGAAGTGGCAAAATGGGTAGGTTGTGCATGTAGTGTAACGATTCAAAGGAATATGTTAGATTTTTTTTTGTTCAATTTCATGGGGTCTTTGGACAAAAATTACTTGGCTCAGGTTTTCAACTTATGAGCTGATGACATATAATCTCATGTTAATAAGCTCACAAGCTAAAAATAATGGCTTATTAGCTCTAATATGGGTTGTTTGGATTGGTAATTAAACGCTAATTAAAACTGTTGTAGGCTATTTGGATTGATAACTAAAATGCTCATTGAAACTGTTGTAGACTGTTTGGATTGATCCTAGAAGCTAACTGAAACTATTATGGGGTGTTTAGGTTGACTGTTAAAAACTAAGTATGGATGTATACATGACTATAAATGGTATTTCTTTTATTTGGGTTCTGGCAATAATAGATTTTGTTAACAAACAGTTCATAATTATGATATCCATTTTGATTTTCATTTGTCATGAGAAATGGTTTAACCTTATCAATTGCTAATTATCAATGGCTAATTATGAGAAATGTTGAACATTAGGAACGATGACATCGTTTTTAATTGTAGATTTGACGAACAAGAGTCGAGCTTTACTAAGAGTCTAAGACAAATGGTTGTTGAATCTGAATCAAAGTTAGCAACTATATGTTCAACTATCACAGATGTGCAGAGATGTGTATGGAGTGGTCGTGTATAGAGATGTGTATACAAGTTTACATTTTTTTACCACATATTGTTAACCGACCATTGCATGTATTCTGAGTTGAGTCTTGGTCTGTAACCATGAATAGTAGTTGTAAGTTTTTTTTTTTTTTTTTTTTTTTTTTTTTTTTTTTTTTTTTTTTTTTGGGTACTTTATATTAAACTTTAGAAAGAAAAACAAACATGTCACTAAATAACTAATAATGTTGTAGTTGTAAGGTTTTTGTTATTTTGCCTTTGGTACTTCACATTTAAATTTTAGAAAGAAAATACAAAAATGTCACTAAATAGCATTGTGTATACCATCATTATATACATGTTCTTTTTTTTTTAGTAAACTAATTCATAAAATTATCCCATTCATCGTACACGCCTTTGAACTACACCAACCAAACCAACAATGTTGTGTTCAAGGAAGAATTATTTAACTCTAATTTGTGTTAAGTTTTTGTCGCTTCTTTATTAAAGTTTTGATATATATGGTAACTACACTAATGAAATGACTAATGTTGTCTACAAGCAAGAATTGAAATTGCTTTAAATGATGATTTTTTATTTATTTGCTATTTACATTTTTGGGTATTGTTCGAAAGTTTTTATTATTAATTAAACATGTTTTTTCCTCTTATGTATAAGTGTAACTCATTACGTATTGTTATGATATTTTTAGATAATCAAATATAAACATTGGTCGCCTAATATTAATTAAAATGAAATAATAGAGCTAGTCCGTTCATCGGACGGGTCTTGAAGCTAGTAACATTATAAAACACAACAAAATAACAAAATATTCTGTAGATTATTATTATTATTATTATTATTATTAAAAAAGAAAAAGAAAAGGGTGTTATAAACATTCTAGAGGGTACGAATGACCTCCCTCTCTACATGAAAGTCAACTTTACTTAACTCACATCAGTCACATTAAGTAGTTTCATTTTCCTTATTTTCATTTGAAAAATGCCTAGTTGTTAAAACTTAAAACTGTCTTTTCTTTCGCTATTATCTGTTTCAAGGGAGTGTCAAGATACATGACAATCAACTTGACTTAACTCATACAAATAACTCAATTAATCTATAGTTTTACAGCATCAACTGTTTTAAATCATTGCACAATTTCTCCCCAAAGAATAATGATGACCATTTAAAAAACAACTTAACACAAATAGATTATTTACTTTAGTGGGATTATTTATCGTGTGCAACTACGCAAGTTGCATGCTTATCTCTACTTATTTATACATCAACTAGGTATAAATAGTGGACTAATCTGTATAATTAAACAAATAATAAATTTCTTCTAGCTCTAAAACGACAGCGACAGGCGGTTGACACGAATACGTTCGGATAACATTTTAATCTCGTATTCATGTCGGTGGGGCCCACCGCCTAATCCTTATTTTAACCCACAGGCTGCCTTGGTTTCGTGGTATGGCCCACACCCCCACCTATATCAACAATGTACATTTTCACTTTTCACCCTCATGAAATTAACTTAATCCAACTTCCACCTTATACTTTTGAGTTATGGTCCAATAACCAACTTAAAATTCTAATTAAAAATGAACAACTCAATCTAATGGGAATGGATCCACTAAGAAGAGAAAATTAAATAAGAAGAATGAGAAATGTTTGTAGCCACATATTTCAAATAAAGAAGGAGAATTTCATGGGAGAGATGCATCTTATTTTGTAGGTGCATCTGAAATGTGCGGCTGTGATTACTTCTCATTCTTCTCATTTTACTTTTATTTCTCATTTAATCATTACTCCTAATTAAGAATTTTTCTATTTTATAATCCAATTGAGTGAGTAAAGCATTGCATCATTGAAAAGAAGTTCAATCTTTTGTATAGTAAACCATAACACATTTAAATTAAATTTGAGCAATTTAATTATCATCTTTAGAAAACTTATAAATTATATTAATATGTTTTCAAAATTTGTAATTATATCAATATTTTTTCTAAACTCTAATTCATTTATATTTAAACGAACAGTTTATAATTAAATGTTTTTTTTATTCAAAACTTTAATCTAAATGTTAGTTAATCTATGATATTACATATTTACCCCTCTTATCCAAGTAAAAGACTCAAGTTACAGGCGAAAGCTTAACTTCATTTTTTTTTTTGTATGCTTATTCAGTTTTTATAGCTTATGGTCTATAGCTTTAGCCTTGTATTAGATGGCTACATTTTCACATAAAAAAATAAAATAAAAAATAAATAAATAATAACAGAGTTGTTGGGATTCTACTTGTCATGTATCATAACGCACAAGTACATAAGGTTGATGGAGATCAGTTAAAGATGATTGATTAATGGAGCTTGAGCTAGCAAAGTCTGCAAATAAAAAACATAAACACTAGTTAGACGGGCGCGAAGAGTGGCCTTCGCGAATCGTCTCCTGTGTGAGAATCAACTAATGAAATGAGAACATAAGTTTGCATATTTAAGGTTTGAGACCTAGTGGAGTTATGTTTGTGCCCTCATACTATTTGAGGGTGAGTTCAACCACTATGTTAGCTTCAACCTACGTCACCCCCTACTTTAATGGGATTCATGAAGAGACGACATTTTAGGCGTACCTTAGTCATTAAGTCTTGGTTTTATGTTTTCGATGTAGGGGGTGCATCATCAAGCCCCCTAGTTTAATATACGCATATGTGGAGACACACGTCACGCATAACCCAAGGCTGTCATATTGTACAATATCCTTTGTTCAGGTTCTTATTTACACTTTGGATTATAGTGATAAAATAGAAATGTTAGCTAAGTTTTGACTCAACAACCATGTTCATGGATGTTAGGCTTCGTTACTCTTATGACGAAGAAGGCTTCGTGACTATAGTAGTAGCGAACAATCTTTGTGACCATGTCACGCTAGGACATATAATGCATCATGCACCAAATGACATAAAACGAAGAAAAACACATCCTTTGTCTTAACCATAGCTCCCTGAACCCTCTAACAACCAGCTAACAGCTAACCACATCTAAAAGAAAAGTTGGCAATCCAACATTTCAATCTCATAATTCTTCAATACCACTTTAGACCAAAACCAAATCCAAAAGGACAACAATTGTAACATCCCAAAAACCACCAAATTCTTTCTCATTCCCAAAACCATGAACCCGAACCGTACACAATATAGATATTTATTTGTGTCTAAAGTGGATAAACACAAATCTTTTTAATAAAAAAACAAAAACTATTTCAATTATTTAAAAATATCCAATACCCAAATTTCAAAATATAAATAAAATCATCACTTATTATAGTGTCCTTACTTTAAGCCCATTATTCATCAAAACTGGATAAAATTTGGGGGTTTTTTGAAACCAAGTTTGCAAATTTTGAAAAGGGTTTTTTTCAATTTTTATAATTTTCTAAATTTTGGATTTATTTTTTATGAGTTTAATTTGAAAATGGTGATGGGGAGAATATTTAAGGATTCACTTAAGGGTCTTGAAGCTGATATTCAACATGCTAATACTCTGTAAGTGTTTTTTTATTTGTTGTTTTGATGTTTGTTATGTTTTAATGTTTTGATGTTTTATGTGTTTTAAGGTTGACTTGTTGCTGCTTGTATTTTAGGATTTTTGGGTTTTGTCCTTTTTTTTTTTTTTTTTTTTTTGGTGTTGTATAGTTAAGTTTTGGTTGGAAATGTTGTTGGTAGGAAAAAAATTTTGGTTTGTGTTTTGAGAGTGATTATAATGATAAGGAGTAGTTAAAACCGGGTAACCCGTTGTAACGAAATGTGCTCGTGTCTAAAGTTGTGAACTTGTGATAAGCAGTTAATCAGTTGAAGTGTTTTGACAAATTTTGATTAGTAAAGAGTTTAGCTAAACACTAGAAATTGACTATAAAATGCAATGTGAAATGAAACATCTCTTTACAGAATAGCGGTATTTGAAAGTGTTCGTAAATTTACCTCCCATTACCAGTCAACTAAAGTGTTCACTTTCAGTGTTTGAGGTTGGTTTTGTTGGGTTGGTTGTTGCTCGTCCGGAACTTTCTGAGCTGCCCTGAGCCCCTACCATTTTGTGGTTCCCTGCCACTTTTCTGCATGAAATGGGGCCTGCAAAATTATATAAATGTATTATGCATTTTAAAAGAAACTTATACGCATCACAAATGTTCTAATTCTCGATTGCAAACGGTTGTGTTCTCTTAAATGTTTAAGAAATTCATCCCTTCATCATTCGTCAAGTTATTCAATTTGCATTACTTGCCATTTGCTCAAACTTCAAGATATTGGTGTGGGATTGTTGAGTTTATTGAATCTTGATGGAGTATATTTATAATTTCAATTTCTGTGATCACAGGGCTATAAGTTCAGCTCGGGACAATGATGGAGCATGCCTGCAAATGAGACTTTCTTTTAGTCCTGCTGTAGATTTGTTTTCCTTTCTCTTTCCGTGGACGGATTGTAGGATCGCAGGAGCCCTTGGCTTGCTTCGCATTTTCATTTACATGGTATATCTCAAATTACTGTTTTGCCATTGCGTTAAATTCATTCTGTTCTGGCTGGATTTCTAATTTGCTAAAAATTGTTGGCCAAAACAGACATTTGCTGATGGCAAAACTACCATGTGTGTTCAAGAACGGAAAGCAAGCATCAAACAATTTTACGGTGAGCGGAGTTCCAAAAATTTTGTAAAAAATATTCATATGATGGCCATAATGTGCTAATATTGGGAGTTTTATACAAACAGATGTTCTCTTTCCTTCGATTTTGCAACTCCAAAGTGGGATAACTGATTTGGAAGAAAAGAAACAGAAGGAAATATGCTCAAAGAGATATTCAAGTAAGGATGGTTGCGATAAGGGGAAACTCTCGAATGCTGATGTTGAGAGAGAAACTGAATGTGGGATTTGCATGGAAATGAATACCAAAGTGGTGTTGCCTAACTGCAGCCATTCTTTATGCTTAAAGTGCTTTCGAGATTGGTAAGCTTCTTTCTTTTGCTCCTTCTGTTTTCATACTGTTTAAGTAAATAAGACACATTATCATTTAAAAACCGCATATTAGACACACACAAGTGAAAGCCGTATACATAAAGTTGAGCTCACTGTTTAAATGTGCATTTTGAAACTGATTAGGTGAATATTCAATAATCAGAAGTATATAAGCAACTGTAGTATGATACATTGTATAAAACTGTGGACAGTGGATGTGCTTCAGTTGGTTATAGTTATAATAATCAGATTACTAAATGTTTTGAGTTGTTTGGCCGATTCTGATCATTGAAGGTAAGTAATAGTTAAAAACTTAAAATGACCAAAAGGGCATTTTTGTTAAAACAGACTGCTGTTTTGTGAAATGAAGATAGAATACTCTTAAGTTATGTCTTAATAAATATGAAACGTTGTACAAAGGAACTCTAGTTTTCATGTCAGTTAAACTGAACTCTTGTTTGCGTATCTTGTTTTCTAGGCATGGGAGATCGCGATCATGCCCGTTCTGTAGAGATAGTTTGAAAGAAGTGAACATAAACGACCTTTGGATATGCATTGATGCCGGTGACATCGTCGACATGAGTATAATTGCTAAAGAAAATAAAAAGAGGCTGTTTATGTACATAGAGAAGCTCCCTCTTATAATTCCCGATAACTTATCTGATCCAAGTCATTCTCATCTTAGATGAGAGACTAGATATCTATCAGCATAAATTTAGTGTTTCAGGTGTACATAGTTCTCCAAATTTGGATGTTCTAGAATTTAGAGTGTAAATCCTGGTTTGATTCCTTTTTTTTCATGACTATATGGGATTCCAGCTGTTATTCTCCTTGATCATTCGTAAATTCAGAACGATTAAGTAGTAATGACTATAATTTATGTTATGATAGTTGTTGTACATTCTAATGATTTGTCGTGTTAACTGTTTTTGACATGTTGGGTGTTGAAGCTGGACATGTACGTAGTATGCTGGTGGGGCGACACGTGTTGTGAGTTAGGGTTGGAAGGTTGGTCATAAAATTTCCGGGTTGTAATAGTGTCATGTCGGATTGGATTGAGAGCTTGGTTTGTGTTCTTTGCAGCTGAGTCTAAGTAGGCAGGTTCCATCTCTTTTAGTGCACTCGTTTCAAAATCATTTTTGTTATCTCAATAACAAAGGTTAATAAAGTTGCTAGATAAACTCATATTTGACATACCTAAGGACATACACTCTGTCCCTCTCAAAATCATAAACTCAGATCACTCTCCCTCGTGGGATAATCATAAATTTTCTGCCTATAAACAAATATTGATGTACAACGGCTAAATCAGTGTCGACTTCTCCCTTTTCATTAAGATTTGCATATCGACGCATAGTGTGGGTTCATTTCTATTGTTTGTAAATTTGACTTTTTTAAGATATGTCAATGCATGATTTCCCAATCCGGATCATCCGGTAATCACACATATATTCTGCATATGAAAAATATTCAAGTTTGTAAATTGAATTATTTGACAACAATGCAGTGTATGATGAAATGACTTGTGAATCAATGTAATGTGTATAGGTTTAAAAACTTGTGCAGGCTCTGAATACAATATGAATCTTAGCTTGACTATCCTGAGAGTGAAGTAATACTGTGACAAAATTAAAAGTTTAATGTTGGTTGCTTAGCTTGACTATCCTTATACATCATTACCAGTAATGGAAGTTCAAGCTCTTCTCGAGTTCAGACATGCCATGGTGCCTTCAGTTAACTCACTCCAAAACAATTCATTACCTAGAAGTGTCACCAGACCACAGTTACACATCATTACAAAAACCCACCCAATATTTGCTTTACACTCGTGTGCCAGTGCCCCAATATGAGAGAAAGATGCAAAAAGGCGAGTTGTTATTACTGGTATAAGTCTTGCTTCCATGTTTGGAAATGAAGTTGATACATTTTATGAAAGGCTTTTAGTTGGAGAGAGTGGAATAAGCTTAATAGACAGATTTGATACTTCAGAATTTACTACCCGATTTGGTGGTCAGATTCTTGGGTTTAAAATCAAATGGGTATATTGATGAAAAAAATGATGCGAGACTTGATGATTGTCAAAGGTATTGCATTGTTGCAGGAAAAAGAGCTCTTGAAGATGCGGCACTTGGTAGACACGAACGCTCCAAGGTTTGTAATCTATTCCTGTTTGTTACTTTGTCATGATGTGAAGATTAATAAGGAGCGTGCTGGTGTGCTTGTTGGATCCGGAATGGGAGGTACTAATGCATTTTATGATGGTATGGAGTCTTTAAGCAAGACGGGTCATAGGAAAATCGAACCAAATCTAATGTATACAACTACAACAAACATGAGCTCTGCCTTACTTGCTATCGATCTTGGTTTTTTGGGACCAAATTATTCCATCTCTGCTGCTTGTGCATCATCCAATTATTGCTTCTGTGCTGCTGCAAATCATATCCATGAAGGGAAGGATGATTGCTGGTGGAGTTGAAGCTGGCGTTGTTCCAGTTGGAATTGGAGGTTTTGCTGCTTGTAGAGCATTGTCTCAAAGAAACGATGATCCCCAAATGGCTTCCAGGCCATGGGACATAGATAGAGATGGATTTGTGATGGGTGAAGGTGCTGGTGTTTTGGTAACTTTATCACCCGATACTTTCTTGTGGTTCATCTTATATCATGCTTCATATATGTACATGAAACTTTATATGGTTTTGGTTGCAGGTGATGGAGAGTTTAGAACATGCAATGAAAAGGGATGCACCAATACTTGGGAGGTGCAATAACTTGTGACGCATATCATCTAACTAATCCGCGCTCTGATTCGTGTTTCATCTTGTATCCGAAAATGCCTTGTGGATGCTGAGGTGTCAGTAGAGGAAGTATTATTTCTCTTATGTATTGTTCTTTTATAAATATTGCACATACATAGGAGAAAAATTGTTGATAATCATCTGCAACTAAATCTAATATTAGGTAAATTACATCAATGCACATGCGACTTCTACACTGGCTGGGGATATGGCTGAGGTACATGCTCTAAAGAAGGTATTTAAGCACACTCAAGGGATCAAAAATGAACTCCACGAAGGTGAGCTCCAGCACGATTGGCCATAATCCACGATATTGTCTCCACGATAAATTAAAATATATTGACTTTATTTGTTGTTTCCTTGCTTCAACCAGAGTATGATCGGGCATTGTCTGGGTGCAGCCGGAGGTCTGGAAGCCATTGCTACCATAAAAGCGATTCAAACAGGATGGGTGCATCCCAACATTAATCAATTTGTAAGTGATCCTTACATTTCTGATCATTTCGGCTTCTTCATTCATCTTTTACATATCTCATTATTCTCAATTTCTCGTGTTTGTACCTGAAAGCCCTAAGAAATGCATGGGAAAGAAGGTTGGATTAACCCCGAAAAAAGTGATTCAAAAATGGATTTGACCTAAAATTTCAGGTCCGGAACCTGCAATAGATTTTGACACTGTCGCAAATCAAAAGCAGCAACATGAAATCAATGTTGGTGAGTTTGTTACCATCTCTCCCTGTGCTCATAAAATGTTGATTTCACTTGCTAACTTTTCTTGTATGCAGCCATTTCAAATTCATTTGGTATTGGTGGACACAATTCCGTTGTTGCATTCTCAGCGTTCAAACCTTGATATGAACATTAAGATTTAAGAATATTCCCATTATTGGTTAAGAACACAATTCATGTTTGCTCTAAATTTGTACTAAAACATATTGTTGTTATAGGAGGAAGACTTGGAATAGACACACCTCAAGTGTCGAGCAACAACCAAACTTGTATCAACTGAAAACTACGCGTTTCTTGATGTTCGGAATCTCAAACAGTTTACAGTTGGAACCTTAATAAATTGTCTTTTATTCAAGAATAACAATAACAATTGACCACATTTACAAAAGAATATCATAAATCACGAAACAGCCATAAATAGGAAAATATCACCATAATGTACACATGTACAGATCAGTTGAGCCGAATCCACTGATAAGAGGATCAAGATTGCTCTTGAAGCCTGAGGTATTCACCATACAAGCGCGGCCCATTTTCTTCCTGGTGCGCATTGTAGGCGTATCCACCATGGCTCGAAATATCGAGCCCAGCAATTTCCTCATCACTTGATATCCTTAGTATCCTCAGCTTGTGTAGAGTGTAAAACAATGGACCCATGGTTATACTAACCCATGCCAAAATTACCACGACTTCAACAATTTGCGCCCCGATCAACCCCCAACCCCCGCCCAAGAAAAGCCCGTAGGGCCTTGTTATACCTAAACTACCCGAGTTATAGGTTTCGATAACGAACTCTTCTTTTGCAAACAATCCCGTGAAAATTAACCCCCATGCCCCACACCCACCGTGTAATTGTGCTGCCTCTAACGGGTCATCATATTGCAACTTCAGGGCTATGATGTTGAGTCCAATGAGAACACAGGCTGCAAAGAAACCACACACAATAGCGGCCCACGGTTCCACCACAGAGCAACCAGATGTGATAGCCACGAACCCACCAAGCACTCCGTTGCAGACATCTAAAGCATCCCAATGCCCCACTAGTAATCGTCGACCAAACAATGTTACAATGCCAGCAGTAGACCCGGATAGCGTTGTTGTAACTGCGGTCCGACCTACCGCGGTCCAGTTACCTTGATCGAAACTATCAGGATACGAGACGAGAATCTTGTTGAATGACCCTGGGTTAAAACCGAACCACCCAAACCACAGCAAGAATGTTCCAAGCACAACAAGAGTTGCATTATGGCCACGCATTTGAACGGGCTTCCCGAATGCATCGAACCGACCCACCCTCGGTCCTTCAATTAACGCGCCCCACAGCCCGGCAATTCCGCCAACCAAATGCACGACACCACTACCCGCAAAATCTATAGAGCCTGACCCGAACAACAGGCTTGTGGAACCCGGGTTGAGCCAACCATTGGAAGACCAAACCCAATGGGCTACAATCGGGTAAACAAAACCAGTAAGGAAAAATGAAAAAACAAGATACGCGCTAAACTGGGTTCTCTCTGCTATTGACCCGCTCGTGATACCAGCAACAGCTATAGCAAAAGCCCATTGATATAGAAAGAAACTATAATCATAAGAATTTGAAGGGATGTTGTTTAAAGCAAAGTAATAAGTGCCAATGAATGGGTTCGAGTCTGACCCACCACCAAAGGCAAAAGCAAACCCGAATAAGAAATATGAGAGACTACCAACGACTGCATCGACAACATTAGTCAGCATAATGTTCATAGCATTTTTGGCCCGAACTGAGCCTGCACATAGCATAGCAAAGCCCAGTTGCATCACAAACACCAAGTAAGCAGAAAACAGAAGGTAAATGGTGTTGATTGAATCTGTCACACTAGTTTCCCATGAAACTTCCATTTTTTTTTCACACACACACAAGCACACTCTAGTGTGTGTAAGCTAAGATATGTGAGGGTATGATGATAATGCATGCGCCTAATTATTAATAATAACAAGTTGAATATGTAGCAACAACTATGGTTACATCCATGGTCCCATTGGTCATGTGACAGCTTGAGCTTTTTAAGCCAGTGGCTTCCTCAACTTATGGATAGGCAAACTCAACCCATTTAACTCGGGCTTACTCTTTAACTGAGTGGTTCACTGGGTCATATCAAAAAGATATATTAAAGTGCTATACATATAAGTTGTAAACTTGTATAATATATAACTGACCATTTAATATCTACATATTTTAGTATCTTTCAATTTGAGTTTGTGGAGATCGGCTACTAAGAGCGGATTTCATTGTAACAATGGCGGATTCATTGGCTCCAGCTTTTAAAGCAGCTCGACCTGCCTCCAGAAACCTTGTCACTGCATCGTATGCATATTTGTGGGCTTCACCTACCGTCATATATTTCCCGATATATGGATAACTATTAAGAGTGTGATCACCGTTAAGTTGGGAAGCAAGCTGAATTAGTTCGATCTGAAACTCAGTGAGTACCATATCTTCGTTTGGTCCTCTCTGCCTTAACGACGCTGTGATTTCAGGAAGTTTTTCTGTATAAATTTGTACAAAGATTCATATAGTCTATGTATTGATTTTAAAGAGAGTAGATAGTGCTATAATGCACGAACCTGGACAATCATCACGTGGGGTATCACGAATATTGAAGTAACTCTCAAAGGTTCCTGCCCAAGCGTCCCGTTTGGTTAAGAAGTCAGAGTCTAAATTAAAGAGCTTCTTTACGGTTGCTGGGATAGAAGAATGTTCATATTGTGAATCAGGAGTTGGTCCATTCGGCTCATGAATGACTGCATCAAATGGTAAAGGTCAAATGGTCAAACCTAGATCACCAAGAAAGGAATTGGCAGGTTGGAACCTAGTTACTTCTAAAATTCAAGATTTATACTGGCATATCTAGTATTCTAGTTTGGTCTGTAGAACTTTCTGACTATCAACTTCATGTCATGTCGAAATTTAAAGATAACTCGTTTGACAATAAAACAAGTCAACTGTGGATTCTTTTTCCCTAGAACAAGGTGCCAACAAACAGACAAGTGAACACTCCCCCATTCCCTACTTCAAACTGGCAGAGATAAAATCAAGCTTCGTTTATCCAGAAAATAAATCAAGAAAGAAGTAAAAAGTCTATAATAATGAGCTAAAAAAGACGATCTTCACCAGAAAATGCAGCTCTAAGCCAACCAAACCAGCATTTCTAAAACAAGAACCTATGAACTTAAAAAGCAACAATTTCTTACAAAAAATCAGTAAACCAACAAACTATTCTTAGAACCCATAAAGCAACCGTCATTTTTCACCAGAGTTAAAAGCTCTAAGGGGGTGTTTTCTTAAGCTTATTTATTGGCTTAAGAGCTTATCTGTTTTTGGCTTATATTTCATAAGCTCAACTTTTTCGGCTTATTCTGAAATTTGTGGGCTTATATATGTTTGTTATGACATAATAAACTTATATAAACCCATAAGTCACAAATTAAGCCAAAAAAATTGAGCTTATGAAAAATAAGCCGAAAATAGATAAGCTCGTAAGCCTATAAATATGCTTAAACAAACACCCCCTAAAATGAGTACATTGTGATAACTAGCACGCATTGTTACTGAATACTATAGTTTCCAGTGAATAAGGACCAAAAAGTAACCACCTTACTTTGCAATTTCATTGCTGTTTTAACTAGATAACTAGTAAGCATTCTTCCATTGCAGTTTTATCTTGTAGTGCTTATCCGCTTTACAAATAACACGTACCAAGTTACCAACTTGCTTATTTTTAAGTGGTTATCAACTCTAAGATAAGCAGCTAAGCAATTTTATACAAACATTAGAGATTGTTTATCTGCTTTATAATACACAGTTAAATGAGCAAGCGCCTTAAATAAGCAAATTCCAAACATCCTCTAAACCAAAGTAATGCCCCAAAAAACCAACATGTTGCATAACAAAACCTGGAAAAAAAAAACAAAAAACACACCTGTCCCTTTCTCAATCCAAGGTGAAAT
The DNA here is from genome assembly GCA_030686995.1 of Artemisia argyi. Lineage (NCBI taxonomy): Eukaryota > Viridiplantae > Streptophyta > Magnoliopsida > Asterales > Asteraceae > Artemisia > Artemisia argyi. The sequence goes on along the minus strand of CM060682.1, from coordinate 156,229,296 downwards.
CAACAACGTAGGAACCCTGACACCCAACCGATCAAACCCAAAATAATACGGTTCAGGCCCAATCAACCCATCCGGATTAGGCACATTATCAAGTGGCGTAGCAACATGATCATAAAAGCCTCCATGCTCATCATACGTAATCAAAAACGCCATCTCCTCCCATTGAGGACTCGCCCTCAACGTCTCATAAACCTCCTTCACAAACTTCTGACCAATCGCCACATCATGCGACGGATGATCATCGTTTGCAGCAAATATATTAACGTCAAAATACCTTTGTTCCACAACAACATAGTTAGGCAACTTTCCTTTTTTAGCATGGTACTTAAACATCAAGTCATATTCATGAAACTTAGTAACATATTTTAACTTCCTTAAACTCTTGAAAAACAACGTGGCAGGGATATTTTGGTAATAGATTCCAAAACTAAGTCCATTTTCGTCTAATGAGTCGAATATTGTTTTTTGTGGGAAGCCGTTTATTAAGTCTTTTTTAACATTACTTGATGCACCATGACTAGTAGCTGAATGTACATAAAACCTATTAGGCTGACCAAACTCGTTCACTAACTCAGTATAACTCGGTAACAAAACCGGGTCAAACCCACTCATAACAGTCTTATTCAACCCATCCACTCCCATACTATTAGCTTGTTGCACAAACCCATTCATTGGTGCCACTTTCCCATTTGACCCATTTAACCCATTTGACCCGTTTAACCCATTTAACCCATCTGACCCATTAAGCCCAAATGACCCATTTGACCCGTTTAAGGGTTGTGACCCAAATATCTGTTCATAAATAGCATGAATACTATGACCCGGATCCGAGTCAACAAAAACAGCATCATTAGACACAAAGACTTTTTGGGAACCCGGGTCAGAAGCATTAGCTTGGTTAAACTCATTTCCAGTCAACCCGTCAATATCGGGTCGGGTTTTCTTGATCCAACCAAGCATGTGATCAAAAGAACGGTTCTCCATGACTAATATGACTATGGTTTTAATGGGTCCGTTTATTTTGTGGTCTTTTTTCTGAAAAGGTGATGAGTTTATGGGTTTGGTTATGGTTAGTGTGAGGATGAAGAGTGTGGAAATGAGTTGCTGGAATTTCATTTTTTTGGGTTTTCTGATGATCGGTAAATAAATGAAAAATGGTGGAGTGAGTGACAAGTGAAGCTCGACATGGAGGAGCTTCACTTGTCCGAGGACATGACCTCAGATAGGAACGCGTGGAGAGATAGGATTAGTATTCGTGGTTAGTTTTGGGGCTAGGATAGTGGAGGGTTTGGGGTTTGTTGTGGTATAGGCTTTTTAGGGTCCCTTGGCTTGCCCCCTTTAGGAGTTAGGTGCTTTTGCTTTGCGTCGGCTAGTGCTTTGGTTTTGCTTTTGTTGTGCCTTTTGGCTTTAGGCCCTTTGCTTGTGCCTTTTGCTTGCTCTTTTTGCTTTGCCTTAGCTTTAGGCCCTTTGCGTTGCCCTCTTTGGTTTTAGCTGCCTGGTTTGCCCTTGGTCTTGTGTCCCCCTTGCACCCTTATTTGCTGGCGTTTGTCTAGGTGGTGTTGTTTTGGTTGCTTTGTCTTGTCGTTTTGCTTTGTTTGCTCTTTTACTTGTTGTGCCGGTTTGCTTTTATGTTTGCTTATATGCTTGTTGTGTCGTTTTGCCTTTTTGTTTGTTTTGCTCTGTTTGCTTTTATGCTCTTTTGCTTTTCTTTGTTCGCATTCTATTTATCGTTTTCTTTACTTCGAGCACACTTTTGCACACACTTGCCGGAGGTCTTTCTGGAAGCAGTCTCTCTACCTGCAGGGTTCCCTGGGGTAGGGGTAGGATCTGTCTACATCCCACCTCCCCCATACCCCGCCTTGGCGGGATTGGGTATGTTGTTGTTGTTGTTGTTGTTGAGTGACAAGTGAAGGAGTATATCTTTTTGGGAAATGGGAAGATACTTTTATACTTTGTAAACGTGTGATGCTGAGTAACAGTTTTTTTAAGTTGCCGGTACTTGTGTTTATATGGACGAGGTTTCAAAGTGGATTAGGATCCTTAATTGATTTCAGCATCATAAGGGCATTGGGAGTGGTCGCGGGAAGGCACGGCAAGGGACTGGTGTGGCGCGGGAACACCGCCGCCATTCTCTGTTTTTGAGTTTTGATATGAAAGAAAAGAAGAGAAGAGGTTAAAATTGATAGAAAAGAAGAGAAGAGGAAGAAATATTAAATTTTTAATTCGTGTTCCTGAGTTAGAGAGGAAAGACACGAAGAGTAAGAATAAAAATGTTAATTTTACAATAATGCCTTATGTTGCAGATAAATTTTATGTTATATGTTATGACATTTAAGACATTATTATTATTATTGGTTTCCATAGTTACTTTCCTTTCAAATCATCTTTCATTTGGAAAGAAAGTTTAGGAGAGAAGATTAGCCAATTTTTCACTCCTCTTCTTTTCTCTTCTCTCTTAAAAAAACTCAGTAACACAATTTTTTTTAATTTACCATCCACTTCTCTTATTTTCTTTCGAAAATAAAACTCGGGAACACAGTGTTGATGTGGCGCGGGACCGCTCTGGCACATGAAACTTTCTGGCACGGGACGAAGGGAAAAGTAGACGTTGGCTTTTGAACGTTGGAAAAAAAGGGTTGTATTTTTTGACCGTTGGAGTGAAAGGATGTAGTGCATGATGTGATGCCAACAAAAAAATGGATGAATGATGAAAAAAAGTTGATGAATGATGTGACATAAAGGGATTGGTTGAGAGTGAATGATAGGAGAGAGTGTCACAACCACTCCCAACCCCCTAAGTCATATACAAGTTAAATTGATTAGACGGGTACTGTGCTTATTAACGTTTATAACGGTGGATAGGATAATTGTTGTGATAAAAAAATTTATAATTTTCATAAATAGTTTTTTTATAATTTAAGTATTAAACACGATTTAAACTAAATGAAAATAATATTTGTTATGAGTTATAAAAGAAAATAATAATAAAAGTTTATGATTTTCATAGATAGTTTTCTTAATTTTTCACTTGATTTGAATATATATTTTTATTAATTTTTCACTTGGTTTCCATGAATAATTTTTTTAATCAAAATTACGGTCTCACTTGTTTTTCAGTTCTCACAACACAAACGACATGACCTATCATGTTAAAAACAAACTGAGAATTTTTTTTCCTTCAAAAATTTGAATTTTGTTCGGTGAAATAACATTCAAGTCGTTAATTCTTCTATAAGAAAGACTTTTATCTATTTTTAGTCGGTATAAAATAGCAGTGGGTTTAAACCTCGTAAATTAGTCAATCAAAATTCAGAAATGTACCATGTCATAACATATTATTAGTCTATATAAATTTTTTCATTTTATAAATTTATTCCATTATACGTAGAAAATGTTAAACTATATACTCATTACTCATCTTACATAACTCAAATGCATTTAATTATGAAGAAGTTAAAAATTTATAAATATTTCATTTCACGTAAAAATAAAACAGAAACTCACTATGAAATGGAAAACAAAGGTTTTTTTTTTTTTTTTTTTTTTTTTTTTTTTTTTTTTTTTTTTTTTTTTTTTGTAAAGCTAAGGATACACAACATATTTATTCAAATAAACACATTTACGTAATATACTTTCTAAAGTGTCAAAGTTACGTAACATACTTTCAAATATGAATCAATCTACCTAATATGACCTGTTACTAGCAGGTTTACAGGTTACCAAGGATTAAAAGTCACACCGTTAGTCCCCAAATTGGAAAAAATTTACGCATTTGATCCTATTTAGTTAAAGGTCATTAAAATATTTTTTTTAAAACTTTTAAATTTTTTTTCTTAAAATCTAAATAAAGTCTTCTTTTTTTATTTCAAATTTTTCAAAAAATAAAAAATAAAAATAAAAATAAACTCTAAAATGCACTCAAATGGTCATATATTGTATCTATTTTGTTTTATGAGAACTTGTTGGATCAAATAAAACGCTCGACACCCATCTCTAAAAGTGTTGCGTCCATCAGTTATACTTACAAAGTTTCAAATAGTGACTAAACTCATTAGAATTCAAATTTTATTTATTTCAATTTCCAAAAGTGTTGTCAATATGTATATATTAAGTTCTAAGCACTAATAATGATTTTAACACGAAAATGCAATCACTGAATAGAAACATAAATAATGTGTGAAAACAGCTGATATATAAGTAAATTAATAACTCTTTATAGACCATATGATTATGGGCAGTTCTAGAAATATAATCTTACAAGCTTCGAAAATCAAATCCATCGATCCGCAACCCGAACTCTCTACCTAACCACCCAGGACAAACCTCTCCTTTTCCTGGCTTGGACAAATCACTCAGAGATTATATGGGGTGGCCTCTAATGACCGCTACAAATGATTCAAATCCCATGGTGGATTGATTTCAAGCATGCTGTCATGGCCTGCAGTGGGGAACTTTCAGAACCTGAGATTCAACTACAGATGCTAGATATTTGTGTCGCCTTGGGATTCCTGCATTTGGTTTTTCTCCAATCCAACACACAAATTTTACTCCACAATCATAATGAGCTTTTGAAGGATACAGCATATTTGGAGAGAATAGAGGTACATGCATCCATCATCAAGTCACTGACTAACTTTAAACGCCGGGAACACCTTAATACACATAGTAGACTGAATTATGGAGGACCGTTATCTTGGTAAACTATATTTCAATCCTTCCATGAATTTCGTATCTCATTATTGTACACAAACTTTTTAGACACTTGCTCTGAATAATAACGTGTTATGAGATTATTACAATTGTTTGACCTCTAAATCATCAAATGAGCTTACTATAGTATATATAGTAATATATCGCCAAAAGTATGATAGTGCAAGACTCTTGTAAATAATTTGGAATTTTAACCACAACGAACACATTAATCTACGCAACATCTAGTTGTATGCTGAGTACATAGTTCTATATAAGTTGAGACCATAACACAAGGTACAATATATACTTTACTCAACAATGGATACATTCTTTATGCAAAAACCTATGAGGAATACGCAGCATTGATACGGTCCCTCAGGTAGTCGCCACTGCGGATTGGAGGAAACCTACAAGCCGACCAAATCAAATCATCATGATTAAAGACACATAAAAACGATGATGGCTTTATTAGCAGACACCACCAACTATTATGATAACAAACATACATACCTTGGAGGAGACGACTCACTGCAGCAGCTTTTCAAGCATTCTACCATACAGTCCGGGTTAGGATCCAAAAAGAAAGCCACCTGTACATATTATTAGTGCTTGTTTACAATTACGAATATGAAGAAAATGTCCAACCACTTTTGGTTTCTCTGTTTTTGTGGATCCAATTTTCACTTTCTTTTTAAGAAATGAGTCACATCTTCAGTTTTTCATATTTCACGCAAACAGGGACCAAATGATAACAAAGTGATATGACCATAACAAATACAACCTAACCAGCAATTATTATTGTACTTTTTAAGGGCTGGTGAACGACGTGATTAACATTCTCCCAAGTCCGTGGGTGCTTAAGTTTATCCCTGCAGACCTGTTGTTGATACACCAACACCATCATCGCAAGCAAGAAAACCTTTTAAAATAAGTAGTGTTATTAGTAATTATTGCCTGGAGGCCAGGAACACCATCTGTTGCGAGAAGAGTTATCATTCCATAATCAGAATGTGCAGAAGCACCATATACAACCCCATCCTCAGCAGAATCCCCCATTTCCCCTGCCGCCATTCAGTTAATATAAAGTCCATCATCATCCTTGTCACGTCGGTTATGAAGTTTGACATGAAAAGTAATGAACCTGGATAGTGCAAAAGTCGTAGAAAAGCAAATGGTTTATCCAAAGCACCGATGCTGTGAAAGAAGTGATCATCTAGATTCAAAGCCAGTGCAATGAGAGAGCTCAATTTCTTCCCGGTAGACCTGTATTAATGACCCCATATATCGTTAGAATTAGTAAATAAAAGATGAATATAAGAAAAGCAGCAAAACTTACAAAAGTGAAGTCTAGTAATTCTCCATGACAGATCTCCAGGAAGGTAACAAATCTGCAATTAGAATTTCATAAACAATCCCCCACCCCGAAAAAAAATAATAATAATAAATAAATAAAGTTGGAGATAAAGTAGTAGAATAAGTACCTTGGGAAGGCCATTGGTTAAGTTGATTTTGTAAAGGACCGATATGGAAAGTTTCTTTCGAATCCCCTGTTTATATATACTAGAAAGGTGCCCGCGCGATGCGGGGGCGGATTATTGGGGTGAAGAGGAGGGAGGTGGGGTGGTGGAAAGTGGTTGTTGGGGTGGTTGTTGAGGTGGTTATAAATTGTTGGGGGTGGTTGTTGAAGTGGTTATAAATTGTTGGGGGTGATTGTTAGGGGTGGTTGTTAGGAGTGGTTGTTTCCATAATTAGTAAGTAAAAGTCTGAATTTTTAAGCCTTTCTAATTATAGAATAGTCCCAAATACATTATATAGTAGTATAGATAATCAATCCCCTTTACATCATCATATTATTTTGTAAGAAATTAGTAAATGAAATGTATGCTATACCACTTTTAGTTTTTAAAGAGGAGTCGAGGTTCTCGGCGTAAAGCGGAGAAAAACCAAAGTCACCTCCGTTGCGACTGCATTTCATCTTGTCTTCACGTGGAAGTGAAAAAAACAGTCTGCTTTGTTCAAACACATTTTGTAACAGTTGTTCATCAACACCATGGTTTATCAGGTAAAAGAATCCATAATCAGTGCAGGCCTAACAAAACAACATTACATTACACACACTATTAGTTAAAAGAAAGAATCCACCCAACAAGTAAGACCTATGCTATCTCAATGAATCGTGTAATCACTTTCCACAAGAAACTATTCGACCCTATTTGCCTGGGTTACACAAATATCACTTTGGGATAATTCAGATAGTTATGTTCTTGATTTAGGCACAAATACAAGAACCCTTCCGCTTATGAGTATTTAGGTTTTAGTGTGTATCTCATGCATGATGTTTCTCTTATATAGAGAGTACTTGAGTTGAAATTATCAGAGTTAATCGGCCCATTAATCGCCTCATAATGTTGCTCTATTATAGCAACAGTGGTTGCAAGGTGAATTGATTGACTATAATAATTTAACCGCGGTTAAAGTTGCCCTTAAATAGGTCAAAGACCTTTACAAGTTAGTAGTAAATTAGTTCTAGTAAGTCACAAACTCATTAGCATATATACTTGCTAATGTGTTTGCTCCTTGAGTATAATCATTAATGAGCTTTCTCACCGAAGGGTTGAACCGTCTGATGAGACTAACCTACTTACTGAAGACTATAATTCACTCAACTAATCAGCTCCCTGATGAGATCGCTTAGAGTGTACTATAGCTCATTCAACTCATCTCAGCTACCTGATTTCTACAACGTCGTTGTTTGAGTAGTCAGGGAGATTGAGTGACATGATGGGTGAAGTTTTTGAAGTATCGAAAAGCAAAGAAATTACAAGTAAACATTTTAAGCCCAAACCCCAACTTTAAGAGGAAACAATTTACTTCAAAATCAACAAAATCACTCGTCATTTTCCTCCTTAAGTGATACTCAAGAACACAAACATTTTTTGTAAATTTCCAACATAAAATCCCGGACAGTAACAGCAGTAGCATTGAAGCCAATAATCAATTAACTAAAAGAATGAAAGAATAAAAGAAGGGACCTGACCTGACGAATAGAATGAGCGGTGGAGATTCGGTCTGAGGATAACGAAAGGTCGATCACCGGAAGCAGCATCATCTCTTTCTTTTTACTATCTCTTTTACCTTCACAATACTAAACCCTTTTCTATTTTAAAACAAGGGTTTAGCAACAGCCCTTACCCTTAAAGATAAATAATGCTTTTACGGTTTTACCATCTTTAATTTTGTTTCAATATTTAAATTACATGGATTGTCCTTGTGGTTTGTCAAAATTCCAATGACCTGTCCCTAATATTTCATTAATGACCACACATTTTAAGCATTGTGGGTTCGTTGGATTCACTCATACAAGCTTATGGGTAGAAGATGTGCCAACCAAAGCGGGAATGAGTTGGGGGTGGCGTAAACTACTCCATATTAGGGATAAAATTAGAGACCATATGCGGTATCGGCTTGGGGACGGTAAGAAGGCCTGTGTGTGGTTTGACAAATGGTGCAATGAATATCCTCTTGGAGCTTTAAAATTAGTTCGGCAAATTACACGTGCGGGTTTTAATATGAAGAATAAAGTGGCGGATATTATTGAGGATGGGGTGTGGAAATGGCAGCCGGGTTGGATACAAATTCACGCCCCTATTCTTACACCAAACCAAGAAGTCAAACTGCTATGGCGGGATACAAATGGTAATTTAAAGGAATTCTCGGTTAGTACGGTATGGGATACATTTCGGCCAAGAAATGAGGTAGTTTCGTGGCTTCACGTGGTAAAAATGAATGTCCAGGAGGGTTACACTGGAAGCAAGTATCAATTTACTTAAACAAGAAGTCTCAGGTAAACTTCTACCTCAAATTGACCAAGAGCAACTCTTCCAGTTATGAGATTTGTTATAAAAAAATATTAAGGCGAACTTCACATGGCAGGTTAATATCAAGCTCAAAAGCAATCATGTTGGAGGGGCCTTTTCCACAAAGAATAAAGGCAAGCTTTAAATTCATTTATACTAATGTTGCTATTTGCTACATATATATTATAAAGTAGCGTGGTTCATATATTTATACAATATTCTCCGTTTGACATTTTTTGTGCCCCGGTTCAATTTTCCTTACACAAAGTGAAATGGACCGACACTCACATGTTATAATCCTACCCGCAAAATGCATATGTTTACAACGAAAATGAATAGAGCCTAATTGTGTTCCCTTCAAATCGTATGACAATGTTAATCAGGTGTTGTGTATGGTGTCTGCAATGAGAAAGCTTCTTGGCCATTCTGCAAAGAGAGGGAAAATGAAGATGCCTTTTTTGGGGTTAAAACAGCAAAGGGTCTTCTAGAATTCAAGTGCAAGAACAAGATCAACAAACAGAAATGGGTTGACGCAATTCAATATCTTCTGCAAAGAACCAACAACATTGAAAATATTAGCCATTCTAAGTATATGTAAACTACCGCTTAGACAAACCTCAATTTCACTTAGGAGTTGATGCATCCGGTAGTTCACGAGAGAAGGAGAATTTGATTGTTCGTGCATCTACTATAGTTTCATATTTTAACTATATAGTTTTATAACCCTTGTATGATCTCTGAACACACTCTAATGGCGTGAACCTTGTCTCACTTATTATTTACTTCAATATTTGGATAGGTACCTTCTGTTTACTGTTTAAAAATTACTTTCAAACCTTGAGGTTCCGGTTATAGATATACTTTTGGCTTGTATATGGATGGTGTCGTGCAACTGCGTATCCTGTAAAAATTACTTTCAAACCTTGAGGTTCCGGTTATAGATATACTTTTTTTTTTTTTTTTTTTCCAACTACAAGTTTAACCTTGAGGTTCCAGTTATAGCTGGTATTCATGAACAGATTGCTTTGGTTCCTTCTTAATGTAGTGATAGTTTTGCAATTTGTTGTAGTGAAAATCTAAACATGTATTATTTATTGTGTCCCATTATTCCATTAAATTAGATATATATTGGGTTATAGAAGGGTATATATTAGAAGCCGTATAAGATGGGTAAATTTTAAACTCTATGTCGCAATATCTTATGCCATATTATAGCTACCATTTTCATAGTTTCATCTTCGTATTATCTCATAAAAAATTAAATGAAAATGGGGTTCTCACAGAGTATTTTCCTGAAACCCAAGTCATATATCCTTGGCCATATGGACCTTTCAAAGTATCCATAATATCTCGACTAAATGTTACCTTGTAAGTTAACTTTTGGTACATCACTCTGAATGTGAGCCCTTGAGAAGGGCCTTCAACCTCCATACGTACACCCCGTGGAAGAGAAACATTCCCAATAGTGTATCTCGACCTTGGAATACCAACATTAGTCACCGTCCTTGAGTATGTTTTGTTATCACCTCTTTTTAACATAACCGCAAAAGAAGGATAGTTCAACTCTGCCTCTGGTATGCTTTTTATGCAGGTAACAGTTTTCTTAGCGATCATTCTAATTTGCTTGGTTGTATAACCCAACCCACACAAATATAAAATGTAGTCATCAGGTTTAATGTCAAAAACAAGCCCTGGATCGTTGGCTTTTGATGGGTTCACGTGCCCTGCACCAATAGCAAAAAAGTCTGCTGGGAGCTCTCTTTCGTCTACAAAGGATTTTCCATTTAGGTTTACTTGGGTTGCTGTTGTTATTATTGCAGACTTGATAGCAGCAGGAGACCATTCCGGGTTAGCGCGTTTTAGGAGGGCCGCTATGCCTGCTAGATGGGGACATGCCATTGATGTCCCAGATAAGAGGTTAAATTCTTTTGTATTTTGTGGCCAAGCTGCAAGGATGTCAACACCTGGTCCAATGATGTCTGGTTTAAGGATTCCAGGACTTGCAAGGTTAGGCCCTCTTGAAGAGAAACAAGCCACTTCTGGAGCTGATTTTACGCCTAGTGTAGTTCCACGAAGAAGAATCAGTTGAGCCGAATCGACTGATAAGAGAATCAAGATTGCTCTTGAAGCCTGAGGTATTCACCATACAAGCGCGGCCCATTTTCTTCCTGGTGCGCATTGTAGGCGTATCCACCATGGCTCGAAATATCGAGCCCAGCAATTTCCTCATCACTTGATATCCTTAGTATCCTCAGCTTGTGTAGAGTGTAAAACAATGGACCCATGGTTATACTAACCCATGCCAAAATTACCACGACTTCAACGATTTGCGCCCCGATCAACCCCCAACCCCCGCCCAAGAAAAGCCCGTAGGGCCTTGTTATACCTAAACTACCCGAGTTATAGGTTTCGATAACGAACTCTTCTTTTGCAAACAATCCCGTGAAAATTAACCCCCATGCCCCACACCCACCGTGTAATTGTGCTGCCTCTAACGGGTCATCATATTGCAACTTCAGGGCTATGATGTTGAGTCCAATGAGAACACAGGCTGCAAAGAAACCACACACAATAGCGGCCCACGGTTCCACCACAGAGCAACCAGATGTGATAGCCACGAACCCACCAAGCACTCCGTTGCAGACATCTAAAGCATCCCAATGCCCCACTAGTAATCGTCGACCAAACAATGTTACAATGCCAGCAGTAGACCCGGATAGCGTTGTTGTAACTGCGGTCCGACCTACCGCGGTCCAGTTACCTTGATCGAAACTATCAGGATACGAGACGAGAATCTTGTTGAATGACCCTGGGTTAAAACCGAACCACCCAAACCACAGCAAGAATGTTCCAAGCACAACAAGAGTTGCATTATGGCCACGCATTTGAACGGGCTTCCCGAATGCATCGAACCGACCCACCCTCGGTCCTTCAATTAACGCGCCCCACAGCCCGGCAATTCCGCCAACCAAATGCACGACACCACTACCCGCAAAATCTATAGAGCCTGACCCGAACAACAGGCTTGTGGAACCCGGGTTGAGCCAACCATTGGAAGACCAAACCCAATGGGCTACAATCGGGTAAACAAAACCAGTAAGGAAAAATGAAAAAACAAGATACGCGCTAAACTGGGTTCTCTCTGCTATTGACCCGCTCGTGATACCAGCAACAGCTATAGCAAAAGCCCATTGATATAGAAAGAAACTATAATCATAAGAATTTGAAGGGATGTTGTTTAAAGCAAAGTAATAAGTGCCAATGAATGGGTTCGAGTCTGACCCACCACCAAAGGCAAAAGCAAACCCGAATAAGAAATATGAGAGACTACCAACGACTGCATCGACAACATTAGTCAGCATAATGTTCATAGCATTTTTGGCCCGAACTGAGCCTGCACATAGCATAGCAAAGCCCAGTTGCATCACAAACACCAAGTAAGCAGAAAACAGAAGGTAAATGGTGTTGATTGAATCTGTCACACTAGTTTCCCATGAAACTTCCATTTTTTTTTCACACACACACAAGCACACTCTAGTGTGTGTAAGCTAAGATATGTGAGGGTATGATGATAATGCATGCGCCTAATTATTAATAATAACAAGTTGAATATGTAGCAACAACTATGGTTACATCCATGGTCCCATTGGTCATGTGACAGCTTGAGCTTTTTAAGCCAGTGGCTTCCTCAACTTATGGATAGGCAAACTCAACCCATTTAACTCGGGCTTACTCTTTAACTGAGTGGTTCACTGGGTCATATCAAAAAGATATATTAAAGTGCTATACATATAAGTTGTAAACTTGTATAATATATAACTGACCATTTAATATCTACATATTTTAGTATCTTTCAATTTGAGTTTGTGGAGATCGGCTACTAAGAGCGGATTTCATTGTAACAATGGCGGATTCATTGGCTCCAGCTTTTAAAGCAGCTCGACCTGCCTCCAGAAACCTTGTCACTGCATCGTATGCATATTTGTGGGCTTCACCTACCGTCATATATTTCCCGATATATGGATAACTATTAAGAGTGTGATCACCGTTAAGTTGGGAAGCAAGCTGAATTAGTTCGATCTGAAACTCAGTGAGTTCCATATCTTCGTTTGGTCCTCTCTGCCTTAACGACGCCGTGATTTCAGGAAGTTTTTCTGTATAAATTTGTACAAAGATTCATATAGTCTATGTATTGATTTTAAAGAGAGTAGATAGTGCTATAATGCACGAACCTGGACAATCATCACGTGGGGTATCACGAATATTGAAGTAACTCTCAAAGGTTCCTGCCCAAGCGTCCCGTTTGGTTAAGAAGTCAGAGTCTAAATTAAAGAGCTTCTTTACGGTTGCTGGGATAGAAGAATGTTCATATTGTGAATCAGGAGTTGGTCCATTCGGCTCATGAATGACTGCATCAAATGGTAAAGGTCAAATGGTCAAACCTAGATCACCAAGAAAGGAATTGGCAGGTTGGAACCTAGTTACTTCTAAAATTCAAGATTTATACTGGCATATCTAGTATTCTAGTTTGGTCTGTAGAACTTTCTGACTATCAACTTCATGTCATGTCGAAATTTAAAGATAACTCGTTTGACAATAAAACAAGTCAACTGTGGATTCTTTTTCCCTAGAACAAGGTGCCAACAAACAGACAAGTGAACACTCCCCCATTCCCTACTTCAAACTGGCAGAGATAAAATCAAGCTTCGTTTATCCAGAAAATAAATCAAGAAAGAAGTAAAAAGTCTATAATAATGAGCTAAAAAAGACGATCTTCACCAGAAAATGCAGCTCTAAGCCAACCAAACCAGCATTTCTAAAACAAGAACCTATGAACTTAAAAAGCAACAATTTCTTACAAAAAATCAGTAAACCAACAAACTATTCTTAGAACCCATAAAGCAACCGTCATTTTTCACCAGAGTTAAAAGCTCTAAGGGGGTGTTTTCTTAAGCTTATTTATTGGCTTAAGAGCTTATCTGTTTTTGGCTTATATTTCATAAGCTCAACTTTTTCGGCTTATTCTGAAATTTGTGGGCTTATATATGTTTGTTATGACATAATAAACTTATATAAACCCATAAGTCACAAATTAAGCCAAAAAAATTGAGCTTATGAAAAATAAGCCGAAAATAGATAAGCTCGTAAGCCTATAAATATGCTTAAACAAACACCCCCTAAAATGAGTACATTGTGATAACTAGCACGCATTGTTACTGAATACTATAGTTTCCAGTGAATAAGGACCAAAAAGTAACCACCTTACTTTGCAATTTCATTGCTGTTTTAACTAGATAACTAGTAAGCATTCTTCCATTGCAGTTTTATCTTGTAGTGCTTATCCGCTTTACAAATAACACGTACCAAGTTACCAACTTGCTTATTTTTAAGTGGTTATCAACTCTAAGATAAGCAGCTAAGCAATTTTATACAAACATTAGAGATTGTTTATCTGCTTTATAATACACAGTTAAATGAGCAAGCGCCTTAAATAAGCAAATTCCAAACATCCTCTAAACCAAAGTAATGCCCCAAAAAACCAACATGTTGCATAACAAAACCTGGAAAAAAAAACAAAAAACACACCTGTCCCTTTCTCAATCCAAGGTGAAATCAACAACGTAGGAACCCTGACACCCAACCGATCAAACCCAAAATAATACGGTTCAGGCCCAATCAACCCATCCGGATTAGGCACATTATCAAGTGGCGTAGCAACATGATCATAAAAGCCTCCATGCTCATCATACGTAATCAAAAACGCCATCTCCTCCCATTGAGGACTCGCCCTCAACGTCTCATAAACCTCCTTCACAAACTTCTGACCAATCGCCACATCATGCGACGGATGATCATCGTTTGCAGCAAATATATTAACGTCAAAATACCTTTGTTCCACAACAACATAGTTAGGCAACTTTCCTTTTTTAGCATGGTACTTAAACATCAAGTCATATTCATGAAACTTAGTAACATATTTTAACTTCCTTAAACTCTTGAAAAACAACGTGGCAGGGATATTTTGGTAATAGATTCCAAAACTAAGTCCATTTTCGTCTAATGAGTCGAATATTGTTTTTTGTGGGAAGCCGTTTATTAAGTCTTTTTTAACATTACTTGATGCACCATGACTAGTAGCTGAATGTACATAAAACCTATTAGGCTGAGTAGAAGCTGGTACTGATGCAAACCATTTGTCAAACACACCAAACTCGTTCACTAACTCAGTATAACTCGGTAACAAAACCGGGTCAAACCCACTCATAACAGTCTTATTCAACCCATCCAAGTCAACAAAAACAGCATCATTAGACACAAAGACTTTTTGGGAACCCGGGTCAGAAGCATTAGCTTGGTTAAACTCATTTCCAGTCAACCCGTCAATATCGGGTCGGGTTTTCTTGATCCAACCAAGCATGTGATCAAAAGAACGGTTCTCCATGACTAATATGACTATGGTTTTGATGGGTCCGTTTATTTTGTGGTCTTTTTTTTGGAAAGGTGATGAGTATATGGGTTTGGTTATGGTTAGTATGAGGATGAAGAGTGTGGAAATGAGTTGCTGGAATTTCATTTCTTGAGTTTTCAGGTGATCGGAAAATAAATGAAAAATGGTGGAGTGAGTGACAAGTGAAGGAGTATATCTTTTTGGGAAATGGGAAGATACTTTTATACTTTGTAAACGTGTGATGCTGAGTAACAGTTTTTTAAAGTTGCGGTACTTGTGTTTATATGGACGAGGTTTCAAAGTGGATTAGGATCCTTAATTGATTTCAGCATCATAAGGGCATCGGGAGTGGTCGCGGGAAGGTACGGCAAGGGACTGGTGTGGTGCGGGAACACCGCCGCCGTTCTCTGTTCCTATGAAACAAAAGAAGAGAACAGGTTAAAATTGATAGAAAAGAAGAGAAGAGGAAGAGATATTAAAATTTTAATTCGTGTTCCTAAGTTAGAGAGGAAAGACACGAAGAGTAAGAATAAAAATGTTAATTTTACAATAATGCCCTATGTTGCAGATAAATTTTATGTTATATGTTGTGACATTTAAGACATTTTTATTATTATTGGTTTCCATAGTTACTTTTCTTCCAAATCATCTCACATTTGGGAAGAAAGTTTAGGAGACAAGATTAGTCAATTTTTCACTCCTCTTCTTTTCTCTTAAAAAAACTCAGGAACACAATTTTTTTTAATTTACCACCCACTTCTCTTCTTTTCTTTCGAAAATAAAACTCGGGAACACAGTGTTGGTGTGGCGCGGGACCGCTCTGCAGGGGCGAAGCTTCATAGGGGCCGGGGGGGGGGGGGGGGGGGGGGGGGGGGGGGGCGCCCGACCCCCCGAAATTTTTTTTGCGATGTAGGGGGTATATAGTTTTCGTGTAGAAAAATTTCGGTATATTCGGTTTCGACCCCCCAAAAATTTCGGTATACCTGAAATATAGCCTTAGGAAAAAAAAAATTTAGATCCCGACCCCCCACTTACAAAATCCAAGCTTCGCCACTGCCGCTCTGGCACATGAAACTTTCTGGCACGGGACGAAGGGAAAAGTAGACGTTGGCTTTTGAACGTTGGAAAAAAAGGGTCGTATTTTTTTACCGTTGGAATGAAGGGATGTAGTGCATGATGTGATGCCAACAAAAAAATGAGTGAATGATGAAAAAAGTTGGTGAATGATGTGACATAAAGAGATTGGTTGAGAGTGAATGATAGGAGAGTGTCACAACCACTCCCAACCCCCTAAGTCATATACAAGTTAAATTGATTAGACGGGTACCGTGTTTATTAATGTTTATAACGGTGGATAGGATAATTGTTGTGATAAAAAAAATTTATAATTTTCATAAATAGTTTTTTTTTATAATTTAAGTATTAAACACGATTTAAACTAAATGAAAATAATATTTGTTATGAGTTATAAAAGAAAATAATAATAAAAGTTTATGATTTTCATAGATAGTTTTCTTAATTTTTCACTTGATTTGACTATATTTTTATTAATTTTTCACTTAGTTTCCATAAATAATTTTTTTAATCAAAATTACGGTCTCACTTGTTTTTCAGTTCTCACAACACAAACGACATGACCTATCATGTTAAAAACAAACTGAGAAAAAAAAAATTTGAATTTTGTTTCCTTCAAAAATTTGAATTTTGTTCGGTGAATGACATTCAAGTTGTTAATTCTTCTATAAGAAAAGACTTTATCTATTTTTAGTCGGTATAAAATAGCAGTGGGTTTAAACCTCGTAAATTAGTCAATCAAAATTCAGAAATGTACCATGTCATAACATATTATTAGTCTATATAAATTTTTTCATTTTATAAATTTATTCCATTATACGTAGAAAATGTTAAACTATATACTCATTACTCATCGTACATAACTCAAATGCATTTAATTATGAAGAAGTTAAAAATTTATAAATATTTCATTTCACGTAAAAATAAAACAAAAACTCACTATGAAATGGAAAACAAAGTTTTTTTTTTTTTTTTTTTGGTAAAGCTAAGGATACACAACATATTTATTCAAATAAACACATCTACGTAATATACTTTTTAAAGTGTCAAAGTTACGTAACATACTTTCAAATATGAATCAATCTACCTAATATGACCTGTTACTAGCAGGTTTACAGGTTACCAAGGATTAAAAGTCACACCGTTAGTCCCCAAATTGGAAAAAATTTACGCATTTGATCCTATTTAGTTAACGGTCGTTAAAATATTTTTTGAAAAACTTTTAAATTTTTTTTCTTAAAATCTAAATAAAGTCTTCTTTTTTTATTTCAAATTTTTCAAAAAAATAAAAAATAAAAAAAAAATAATAAAAATAAACTCTAAAATGCACTCAAATGGTCATATATTGTATCTATTTTGTTTTATGAGAACTTGTTGGATCAAATAAAACGCTCGACACCCATCTCTAAAAGTGTTGCGTCCATCAGTTATACTTACAAAGTTTCAAATACAGTGACTAAACTCATTAGAATTCAAATTTTATTTATTTCAATTTCCAAAAGTGTTGTCGATATGTATATATTAAGTTCTAAGCACTAATAATGATTTTAACACGAAAATGCAATCACTGAATAGAAACATAAATAATGTGTGAAAACTCGGACCTGTTCTAAAAAGTCGAGGTATTTCGAATTGTTTGTTGACACGGACAACTGATATATAAGCAAATTAATAACTCTTTATAGACCATATGTACGTTAATCTTAAAAGTACTCCAAGTGTTTTGATTATCTTAATTCGAGTCATCAGAATAGTTGATTGTAAAGTATGTAAAAATTCAAGTGTAAGGGGAATGTACATTCCCTATGATGTATTATTTTGGATGGTAGGGTAAGAGTGTATGCAAAAAAAAAAAAAAAAAAATAGAAAAAGAAAAAAAAGAAAAAACATACGGACTACCATCCCGTTTCATTCTATGTTTATTTTATGTTCTTGTTATTTTTCCTGGCTTGGACAAATCACTCAGAGATTATATGGGGTGGCCTCTAATGACCGCTACAAATAAAAAAATTGATTAGACGGGTACCGTGCTTATTGACTGCCCAACTCAACAAGAGTTAACTCCTCCTTCTTATGCTTAAGCATATGCTTAAAATCTTTCCAAGAGGGAGGCAGTTTATGTTGGAATTATTAGTGAGTTTGGTAAGTTTTATCACTCACAAAGCGTAAGATACAATTAGCTGATGTTGCAACTGATTGTACACGGCTAACAGCATGCGGTACAAGCCTAGAATGGGGTAAAGTGCCATTAGTTTGTGTTGACTTGGTAAAAGGAAGTTAAGGCAGATTTAGTGGAAACTCCCATCCACTATCTCCTTAATTTACGATGCATGATCATGACCACGTACATCTGATCAATGTGATCATGTTTATCCTTGTCAAGTAGTATATATAAGACCATGATGGGATCTTGAAGTATATACATGAAACACACAAATATACATCTTGAGAATAAGCTGCTGCCATTTTCCTTGGAACTTGTTTTCTACATACCGCCATCTTGCGTTGCAAACTCGAATTGTTGCTATTCGACGTTTGCGTGTGTGAACTGTATGAATCCTGGAGTGCCTTGGCTAGTAGGCTCCAGCAACTTTACGGGGTGCCGAACGTACTTAAAAGGACAGGGATTGACATCCCGTACGGTTCTGTTTGTTACGTGTTTGACAGGTTAGAAGACGCAAGATGATCATGGGTGATGATACTTGCTGTTATGAGTTTCAAATGTTCGAGCGTTGAATCTGTTGTCCTCACTCGCTAGGTTCGGTCTTATGAGTCTGTGTTCTCATTACATCAGTAAGGTATTTCTACTATGTTTATTTCATCGAAACATATAGTTGCGAGAGAACATATATTTCAACAATCTTTTAAGTATTTTCGCGGACTCAAAAATGAAACGAAATTATTAGTCGATGTCTAATCAGAGAGTTTCATTTAGGAGCCTCAATTGTCTCTCGCAACTATTGGGATGCAATGTGTTTCAATTTCCTTTTACTATTATGATTAAGAATGGAGAATCTAAAAGTGATAAAGGAAATTACATGACTATTGATCATTGGCTTCTAGGATATGCGTGTAACACTGTAACATGTGAGATATACAGGTGGTGCTTTCTTATGTGAAAGTCAAATTATGAGATATAAACTTGTTTTCAAATGGTAATACCAATTTTGAGTTTAGCATGAATAAATTTGCATTATTTGAGGTCCAAATTGAGTTTATGCACTGTTGAATAGAGTTCCATAGATGATGGATCATATATGTGTGTTTATTATGTGACATTTTCTTCTATTACGAGACGGTAAAAGGAGAACTGTGATAACACCAAATGGTTAATGGGTAGCAGTGGTTGAAAAGTAGCAATATTGGTGTCTACATCTCTTAACAATATCTTTGTTTTAAGAGATGTTAAATATGCTCCCATGGCTACCATGGATCTGTCTTCTTGCATGTTGGGTATTGAAGATGACATCAGATTTCATTTTGCTTAAGAGGGTCACTATTTTGGAAAGATTTTTGATGATTTATTTGTACATGAGGGTACAATCAGAAACATACAATAATTAAAAGTAGAGTATAAATATTTGTAGGTTTTATAAATCCTTTTGTTGTAAGGTTACAATGAAATGCAGATATGAGATTATGAATGCATGAAGCTATGAGATGAGAGATTCCAAACGTGAACATGAGTGGTTCCTAATAGTGTGTACGTGGAAGCACGTTTATGTGTGGTTGATCGAGGTTATCTACACAAAATGTAATGTGTTGAATCTTATGGATGTTCCTCATGTTTTGTGTGCCATCAAATGCCTAGTACATTCATGAAGGAATGTATCGATCACAATTTCGAGGAGGAACATTGTGATGTGACAGAAATACTAGATGAGTCTAGAGCGTGTTGGATGTTTTGCATGGAGTAATATTATGTATAGTTGACACGAGGTGGTCACTATGAAATTATGCCAAATGTTGTCACACAATATCTACTCAAGGTGTTTGTTATATTTTTATATCTTTAACGTGATCGGTTGCATTTATTTGTTAAAAGAAAAAAAAAATCTTTTGATTAATTTGTTCAAATTAATTGCTGTTGCAATATTTCATTGAACAACGAGTTTATTATTTCGAAGATATCAAAACTAGTGCTTAACGAAAACACTTGAGTTCATTTGTTGCAAACCAATATGAGGCAGTCCACAAAGCAAATTGAATGGTTAGTAGTGCCATATCAAATTAGTGAAGCATGCAGGCTTCTTGTAAAATGTGACTTGGTATATATACAATATTACCAAATGGTGGGGGTATTAATTATAAATGCTACATGTTTAATTTAAACTTGCTTGTGAGCAAGTCTACCGATGTGCACTTGAAATGTGAAATCTTAAGCGACATAAATTTAATATTGAGATTTATGGCGAGGGTTCATGAAAAGATGATTTATAAACTTATGCTTAATTTATTGAAGGAGTTTTGTGTATAGTGTTTCATGTGTATGTGATTGATGAAAAAAAGGGCGACCTGGTAAGCAACGTAAAGTTGAAACCGTCACCCTATGTCCCTTATATCGGATAGAATTGTGATTATAACTGATCACTATGATCATGATTCTTTCTTTTTCGTCCCTCAAGTAGTGTAATCGAGATATTGAGAATTGCAAATACACATGAAAATGATACAAAATATCACAAGTTGGTGAATCACTAAACTCACGCACGACGAATTCATTCTTGAATGTGCAAGAAACATGTGTGTATTTACACTTCAAGAAGGAAGTTGAGCTATTTATCAAGTCGTTGCTAGAGTAACGGCTAAGTGGATTAGAGATCCAATTTGTGAGACTTCCAATGTGATGGAAGGTATTATAAATATATGAGAATGGCCATTAATGACATGTTTGTCAAGTGATCTAGAAACTTGAGTGTTCGTGATGTGATGGACTAGTTGTGTAGAAACTGTCAGATACTTTCATAAGTCTCTGACGAGAGACTTATTGAAAGTTGCTAGAGGCATGGGTCTGAAACCATGTGTGAATTGATTAGTGATGGTAACCCGACTTGAATTTAGTGCTCCTATCTCCAAGTTTAATGGGTAATAACAAGTCACTAATTGATAGAAGGTGCTATCAATCAAATTGACCCATGCATAGCTAAGATAGCACGGCGTTGCCGAAAATGAGGATGAGATTACTCTCTTAACAAAGCTTTTGAGGTTTCTTAGCAACGAAGACGTTAAAGTAGCTTTGCCTATATGACCTAGAGGTGGTGCCGCCTTGAATGGAGAGTTGTGGTTTCTCTCTTAGAGGGTCATGAACGGGATTAAGCGCACGGCCATATTAGCGCTCAGTGAGAACGCGATGGTTACGGTGAGGAGTGTGTAAAAGTGTGCCGGTGAAATAACAAGATTTTGGTTTAATCTTCTGACACCATTATATCTTGAGGTTTGTGGTTTAATCTTCGGACACCATTGAATCAATTTTACTTTGCATACTTTGAGTAAACGAGGTTTAATCTTAGTGACACCTTCGTGACATAACTCATTAGAGTGGTAGAAAACTTTCCAACCTGGTGGGGGATTGTTGGAATTATTAGTGAGTTTGGTAAGTTTTATCACTCACAAAGCGTAAGATACAATTAGCTGATGTTGCAACTGATTGTACACGGCTAACAGCATGCGGTACAAGCCTAGAATGGGGTAAAGTGCCATTAGTTTGTGTTGACTTGGTAAAAGGAAGTTAAGGCAGATTTAGTGGAAACTCCCATCCACTATCTCCTTAATTTACGATGCATGATCATGACCACGTACATCTAATCAATGTGATCATGTTTATCCTTGTCAAGTAGTATATATAAGACCATGATGGGATCTTGAAGTATATACATGAAACACACAAATATACATCTCGAGAATAAGCTGCTGCCATTTTCCTTGGAACTTGTTTTCTACATACCGCCATCTTGCGTTGCAAACTCGAATTGTTGCTATTCGACGTTTGCGTGTGTGAACTGTATGAATCCTGGAGTGCCTTGGCTAGTAGGTTCCAGCAACTTTACGGGGTGCCGAACGTACTTAAAAGGACAGGGATTGACATCCCGTACGGTTCTGTTTGTTACGTGTTTGACAGGTTAGAAGACGCAAGATGATCATGGGTGATGATACTTGCTGTTATGAGTTTCAAATGTTCGAGCGTTGAATCTGTTGTCCTCACTCGCTAGGTTCGGTCTTATGAGTCTGTGTTCTCATTACATCAGTAAGGTATTTCTACTATGTTTATTTCATCGAAACATATAGTTGCGAGAGAACATATATTTCAACAGTTTATCGATGATACAAGACACTGAAATAGCCTCATCCATGTTCATCTTGTGTTGTGTGAATCGACCAAGTATACTAAGAAGTTCATTGTATTGTTCCATGACAGGTCTAGAATCAACCATTTTGTAATTGTTAAAATTACTTACAAGGAACTTCTTACTTGATGCATCCTCAGCCATATATTTGGCTTCCAAGGAATCCCATAGTTCTTGAGAAGTTTCAACATTCTGATAAATATCAAATAGAGAATTAGACATACCATTGAGAATTAAACCCCTGCAAATGTAGTCATCATTCTCCCACTTGCTTCTTTTCCTTATTTGTTCCACAGTAGCATCATCCCCATGATCTTCAGGAATGGCATCATCCCCATTTGCTTCTTTTCCTTATTTGAAAGCAAGAAGTGCATCTTCTTTTGCCATCTTCTAAAATCAACACCTTCAAACTTTTCCAACTTGGAAAAGTTAGCAGCCATTTGTCTCATAGCAGCAGCCATTGATTATCACTAATAGTTTCTATTGATTGTTGGTTGATATGTGTAAACAGGTTCCCAGATTAGGGTTAAGATAATCAATAAAGGTACCGGATATTCACTTGAAATCGTGGTATCACTTTCCAATAGAAACTATTCGACCCTATACCTGGGTTACACGAATATCTCTATGGGATAAGACCAAGTGATGTTCTTGTTTTAGGCACAAACCAAGAACCAGATGCGTATTTAAGTGTTTAGGGTTTTGTGTTTTCGTATCTCCATGCAGAATGATGTGACCTCTATTTATAATAGAGAATACTCAAACCCTAGCCCATGAAATTATGAATAATTAACAGCCCATTAATTATATCATAATACTTTCCATAATAGTAGGGATCAGTGGTTATCAGTGGAAACAATATCACTAGCAGTGGTAATGTTAACACTATCAGTGAAAACAATAACCCTTGCAGTGGTAATGTTAACACATCAGTGGAAACAATAACACTAGCAGTAGAATGCCAGCAGTAGAATCAGCTATCAGCAGGATCAGCTGTCAGCAGAATCCTATCAGCAGGATCAGCCGTCAGCAGAATCCTAGCAGCAGATTCACAACACTAGCAGCAGAGTCTACTAGCAGTACTTTGATCAAGCAGTACTTTGATCAATACATAACCACTATTGAGTCAGGGGATTCAGTGACCAAATGGGTGTATACTCCATACCTCCAAACCCATTACCAGGTGTGAATTGATCCCTCAAGTGCACTAAATTTTCCAACACACTGCTATTGCATCAGCTACAGAGCTCTTAGCAAGCCATTGCTCTGAGTTGGCGGAATTGGCTGGAGCTGATCATGATCTTGTGGTTTCTGTTGTGCAATCAGCCATCAACATCCACAGTCCAAGCGATCTAATGACTCTCACAGCTGCAGCTGCAACAGGTAATTCTTCATTCTGGTTTATTGCATTCTTGTGTTGTACTAAATAATAGTCAAAGAGTATGCCATAACTTATCAGATAGTGAACTTTAAGAACCACTTTTATTATGAAAGCTCATACTTTTATTATCCAAAATGATACTAGATAGTTAATTAGCAATAAAACAATACCGGTCCTAATGGTGATTGATCCCTTTCCATTTAATAGCTCTGCGAGGTGAAGCAACGCTTAAAGCTAGATTTCCAAAAGAAGCAAAGAAGAATGCAACTGTAATTCCATATGAAAAGGGAATGGGTGCTCATGATATGCTTACTGCAGATCATAGTGAAACCACAAAATGGGAGCATCATTGTACTCAAGACATGCTGCAACAAGTATACAAAGGTTCGAATTTTATATAGGTTTGTAAGATAAAAATGCTTACAGAAAGTCTAATAATACATGCCGACCATATTTACCGATTGATCAGTGCCCAAATGAATGTCCAGGAGGGTTACACTGGAAGCAAGTATCAATTTACTTAAACAAGAAGTCTCAGGTAAACTTCTACCTCAAATTGACCAAGAGCAGCTCTTCCAGTTATGAGATTTGTTATAAAAAAATAGTAAGGCGAACTTCACATGGCAGGTTATTATCAAGCTCAAAAGCAATCATGTTGGAGGGGCCTTTTCCACAAAGAATAAAGGCAAGCTTTAAATTCATTTATACTAATGTTGCTATTTGCTACATATATATTATAAAGTAGCGTGGTTCATATATTTATACAATATTCTCCGTTTGACATTTTGTGTGCCCCGGTTCAATTTTCCTTACACAAAGTGAAATGGACCGACACTCACATGTTATAATCCTACCCGCAAAATGCATATGTTTACAACGAAAATGAATAGAGCCTAATTGTGTTCCCTTCAAATCGTATGACAATGTTAATCAGGTGTTGTGTATGGTGTCTGCAATGAGAAAGCTTCTTGGCCATTCTGCAAAGAGAGGGAAAATGAAGATGCCTTTTTTGGGGTTAAAACAACAAAGGGTCTTCTAGAATTCAAGTGCAAGAACAAGATCAACAAACAGAAATGGGTTGACGCAATTCAATATCTTCTGCAAAGAACCAACAACATTGAAAATATTAGCCATTCTAAGTATATGTAAACTACCGCTTAGACAAACCTCAATTTCACTTAGGAGTTGATGCATCCGGTAGTTCACGAGAGAAGGAGAATTTGATTGTTCGTGCATCTACTATAGTTTCATATTTTTACTATATAGTTTTATAACCCTTGTATGATCTCTGAACACACTCTAATGGCGTGAACCTTGTCTCACTTATTATTTACTTCAATATTTGGATAGGTACCTTCTGTTTACTGTTTAAAAATTACTTTCAAACCTTGAGGTTCCGGTTATAGATATACTTTTGGCTTGTATATGGATGGTGTCGTGCAACTGCGTATCCTGTAAAAATTACTTTCAAACCTTGAGGTTCCAGTTATAGATATACTTTTTTTTTTTTTTTTTTTTTTTTTTTTTTTTTTTTTTTTCAACTACAAGTTTAACCTTGAGGTTCCAGTTATAGCTGGTATTCATGAACAGATTGCTTTGGTTCCTTCTTAATGTAGTGATAGTTTTGCAATTTGTTGTAGTGAAAATCTAAACATGTATTATTTATTGTGTCCCATTATTCCATTAAATTAGATATATATTGGGTTATAGAAGGGTATATATTAGAAGCCGTATAAGATGGGTAAATTTTAAACTCTATGTCGCAATATCTTATGCCATATTATAGCTACCATTTTCATAGTTTCATCTTCGTATTATCTCATAAAAAATTAAATGAAAATGGGGTTCTCACAGAGTATTTTCCTGAAACCCAAGTCATATATCCTTGGCCATATGGACCTTTCAAAGTATCCATAATATCTCGACTAAATGTTACCTTGTAAGTTAACTTTTGGTACATCACTCTGAATGTGAGCCCTTGAGAAGGGCCTTCAACCTCCATACGTACACCCCGTGGAAGAGAAACATTCCCAATAGTGTATCTCGACCTTGGAATACCAACATTAGTCACCGTCCTTGAGTATGTTTTGTTATCACCTCTTTTTAACATAACCGCAAAAGAAGGATAGTTCAACTCTGCCTCTGGTATGCTTTTTATGCAGGTAACCGTTTTCTTAGCGATCATTCTAATTTGCTTGGTTGTATAACCCAACCCACACAAATATAAAATGTAGTCATCAGGTTTAATGTCAAAAACAAGGCCTGGATCGTTGGCTTTTGATGGGTTCACGTGCCCTGCACCAATAGCAAAAAAGTCTGCTGGGAGCTCTCTTTCGTCTACAATGGATTTTCCATTTAGGTTTACTTGGGTTGCTGTTGTTATTATTGCAGACTTGATAGCAGCAGGAGACCATTCCGGGTTAGCGCGTTTTAGGAGGGCCGCTATGCCTGCTAGATGGGGACATGCCATTGATGTCCCAGATAAGAGGTTAAATTCTTTTGTATTTTGTGGCCAAGCTGCAAGGATGTCAACACCTGGTCCAATGATGTCTGGTTTAAGGATTCCAGGACTTGCAAGGTTAGGCCCTCTTGAAGAGAAACAAGCTACTTCTGGAGCTGATTTTACGCCTAGTGTAGTTCCACGAAGAAGAATAGTTGCTACAGAAGCCGATGAATTTGAGGAACTCAAATACTTTTTGATCTCAACTCCTTCTTTGTAACCGATGTTTGAAGCAGGAAGAACATGAGGCTCTGGTACCGTGGTCTCCGGACAAACTGTTTTTGTGTTGGCAAGAATCATGGCAACTCCTCTAGCGTCCTTGACTACCTTTCCCTTTTCAATTCCGTCAATCACACCACCCATATCACACAATACTACCTTTCCCTTGACATTAATGTTGTCTAATGACCCTCTACTACATTGCGCTGCACTGTGGTTGCCTTTTCTACTGGGGTAAACAAGTGGCATTAACTTTTGATGGAAATTCTTTGGTTGGTATAATGATTCACCGTCAAGAAACTTGTTGTTTCCGAGATAAACTGTTGTTCTGATTTTTCTATCCATGGTACTAGCACCAACGGTTAGGATCCATGGGGCCTCATTTGACAGCGTGGACTTCGAAGGCCCAGAGTTACCTGCTGAACAAGTTACAAATATCCCTTTTTGTATAGCAGCAAAGGCACTTATTGCAATAGAATCTTGATAAAAGGGTGCAGAACGTGCACCGAGTGAAAGTGAAATCACATCAACCCCGTCCTCAATGG
Source organism: Artemisia argyi (assembly GCA_030686995.1). Lineage (NCBI taxonomy): Eukaryota > Viridiplantae > Streptophyta > Magnoliopsida > Asterales > Asteraceae > Artemisia > Artemisia argyi. The sequence continues at coordinate 156,202,236 of CM060682.1, read as the reverse complement.
CAGCATCCATACCAGCAATTATGTTACTTTCTGGACAAGAATCTTGGTCACACACTTTATAGATAGCCAAGTGTGCGAGTGGGGCCATACCAGCTGCAGTGCCATTGGCATTTCCATAGATATTTACATTAGCTACAAAATTTCCTGCAGCAGTGCTTGATGTGTGAGTCCCATGGCCTTGTTGATCAACCGGAGAGCTTCCGCTAACAAAGTTTCTCATTCCAATAAGTTTGTTATTACATGCGGCTACTTCACATTTTCCTTTCCATCTTAATGGAGGAGGTGGGACGCCTTTATCGTGAAATGAAAGGTGTCCGGGAGTGACTCCAGTGTCTAGAACCCCAATTATGACCCCCTTCCCATAGTTTGAATCGTTCCACAAACCTGAATAGTGGTGTAAACCCAAAAACTGTGATGAGCGAGTTGTATGTAACTGAAAGAGACCTTGAGGCCTTACGGATACAACTTCACTCATATTCTTCATCGCCTTTGCTTCCTTGGCCGACATTTGAGCAGCAAATCCTGTAATCACATGATGGTAAGCATAAACCATTTTTGTTTTCTCTTGTGAGGTGAATTTTGACAAAAACGAATAATACCATTCATCACGTTCTTGTCGTGGCTGAGGAAACTCGGGTGAATCTAAGTGAACAATGTAGGTTTTGAGATCATTTGATTTGATTGTGGTGCAAGTGACAAGTAACATGAAACCGATTATTGGCAACATTTTTGAATGCTGATGCACCTCTCACTATAAAAATATGTATGAAAATGAAATATACCGATGGCTTAAAATTTTCTAATTTGTTGGTACAAGTTTCCTTCAATCATCTTAATGTAGAAAATTTGTTACACCCTTTAAGTATCGGTTAAGCCTTTTACCTATTTCTATTCATGATTTGGCACAATTTTCACGTTCCAAGTGGTCTTTCTAATCAAATCCAACTCAACAATTACACATGTAAGTAAGTAGTTATCATACATATATAGTTGTATAAGACAAATAAAAAGTAAAACATTAGTTTCTTACTTGAAAACAAGGATATGTAAATTTTTTTTAAGACTTACTAAAAATGACTATACGTTAAAAAATGGAGTAACTTATAGTACCAAGTTAAACAAGCCTTATTAAGTTTTCAATAATAGTATTATACATAAATAATGATAAATTATACCGTTAAAAATTAAAACTTAAAAATATAATAGTAAACGAGTTTGTATAATCACAATTTTGCATTCTTACATATATAAAAAAAAATAACAATATTAGAGTAATATTTTTTTTATTACGTAAATACTAACAAAATACTATATGGATATAGATACATTAGTATATGTGTATATATTAATCGGGCGGGGCGGGGCGGGGCGGTGATTCCCCGCCCCAAACCTGATTAAAATCCCCATTTAATCCCCGCCCCGCCCCAATTAGTTCGGGTTTCCCTGTCGGGTTCGAGTTTTTTTTTTTTTTGCCATCCCTTGTTTTGCCATATCCCCGTTCCTACTCATCAAAAAAACATAACATATCTTTTTCCACTTAGTATCTCTTTTCAAAAAAAAAAAAAAAGTAAAGATAGAAAAAGCAAGCGTGCCGAGTCGTTAGTCGGTTATTGATAAATTTAGATTTTTAGCAACATTTTGTTTAAAAATCAAATTGTGTTTTATATAAAGAGTGACTAACGGCGAGTTTTAGATATTTACGTCGAAATTTGTAGTTATTAGAAAAGTTTGACTACCAATTTTTGGCTGATTTGCACAAATAAAAGAAATTGATCACTGATTAACGCTTAAATGTTTTTTTTTACAGTGTTTTAAATCCTGAGTTGACCCGGCTGGCAAAATAAACAGGTAAAAAAAACGCGGGTTTCATTTTTTGAAAACATTTGTTTTTCAACATAAAGAAAGAAAGAAAAGGTAGTGATTAAAAAAACAAAACAAATGAGGGGAAGCAAACGCAATCCCTCCTTTTTTTTAGGTGAATAATAAGAGTCAATTTTATCCACTTCACTTCACTGACTGACTGGATAATTAAGAAAGAAATTGGCGGGAATTATCCAAAAATGGAAGATGAGAGTGGAGAGCGATCGAGCTTCGTCATCGGTCTCATCCAAAATCGAGCCAACGAGGTAGGTCCCACCTTACTTTCTTCATTATATGCCTAATTAGTTTTTGATCGATTGATTGATTAGGGCTCCAATTTCATTATTCTTATTATTGTTATTAACCACCACCACCTGTTTGTTTATTTGTTTCTTCAATTTTATAATTAATTAATAAATGACAGGTTGGCGTTGCTGCATTTGACCTGCGTTCCGCCTCCCTTCACCTTTCGGAATACATCGAAACCAGCAGCTCCTACCAAAACACCAAGACGCTTCTCCATTTCTACGATCCTCTCGTCCTCATCCTCCCCTCCTCCATTTCTTCTGACCCTCATCATCCCCTTTCTCTTCTGGCTCATAACCTTTCTCTTCGCAAGGTCACCTTGCTCCGTGCCGCCTTTGACGACACCAGGGGCGCCCTCCTCGTCAAGTCACTCGCTGCTAAACAGCCTTCCGCTCTCGGTCTCGATTCCTATTACAAGCAGTATTACCTCTGTTTGGCCGCCGCCGCTGCTACTATCAACTGGTACTTACTAACTACGTACTATCACTAGCTGTTTCGTAACATACTTGTAATTAAACGCTAGCTGCTACTAAATGCTCCTTCAAACAAGTATAAAACGCTCATAAATGCTTTTTGCCAAACATATTGCTTCTTTATATATGTATGTTTCCTTATTGGTTTGTAAATAACTACAGGGTCGAAGCTGACAAAGGAGTCATCATAACCAATCATTCATTATCAGTACGTCCTTCTTCCTTTCACCACACCCACATCCACTACTACTAAATTAATAAGTAATAATTTGCTATCCCTCTTACTGTCCAGGTGACATTTAATGGCTCATTTGATCATGTGAGCATAGATGCAACTAGCGTCCTTAACTTGGAGCTTATAGAGCCCCTGCATTCTACGCTTCTCGGCAAAAGCAACAAAAAGAGGAGTCTATTCCAGATTCTCAAGTCAACAAGAACGACCGGAGGGTGGGTATCATATTATAATCCATCCTCAACCTATTACATGTGTGTGACTTTTTATAAACATTTCCTCTTGCAGGACTAGGCTTCTTCGTGCCAATCTTTTGCAGCCTTTGAAAGATATACAAACCATAAATACTCGACTTGATTGCCTGGTCGGTGCTTCTTATAGTTTATCATCAATGTCATGAGATATTCTTATTGTCCGGATATTAACATATTAAATGCTTAACTCTAGGATGAATTAATGACGAATGAGCAGCTCTTTTTTGGGCTGTCACAGGCTCTCCGAAAGTTTCCAAAAGAAACTGGTTAGTAGTGCACGTATCAGAAACCTAAACTTGCTGAGTAATTGGTTTAAATGATATACATAATATTCATGCAGACAGGGTCCTCTGTCACTTCTGCTTCAAGCCAAAGAAAGTCACCAATGAAGTCCTGGGCATTGATAATGGTAGAAAGAGCCAGGTTCTGATATCAAGCATTATTGTTCTCAAAACAGCTCTCGATGCCTTGCCATTTCTCTCAAAGGTTTCTTTCTTAGCGTGCTTAGAATCTGATATCTTTGTCTAGTAGAAAGTTACATTTTCTAAGTTGGTGTTAGGTTCTGAAAGACGCAAACAGCTTTCTTCTTGGAAATATATACAAATCTGTATGCGAGAATGAAAAATATGCTTCTATAAGGAAAAGGTAAAATCCTTCATTTGATACGACTTTCAAGTCCATGTTGAATAAAGGAATGGAGCCTTCAAGTTCACTTTGCTTTTCTCTATGATTTCAGAATTGGAGAGGTGATAGATGAGGATGTACTTCATGCACGAGTTCCTTTTGTTGCTCGGACACAGCAGTGTTTTGCTGTCAAGGCTGGAATAGATGGATTTCTGGATATTGCACGAAGATCGTTCTGTGATACCAGCGAAGGTACCAAATTGGTCTACCTGACTGAATGGTCATTTCTCTATAATATACTTGATGGCTGTTAACTCTAACTGATCTAAATTCACAGCTATACATAACCTTGCAAATAAGTATCGCGAAGAATTTAAGCTTCCGAATTTGAAAATTCCGTTTAACAATAGGCATGGGTTTTACTTCAATATTCCTCAGAAGGACATACAGGGAAAACTTCCCAACAAGTTCATTCAGGTAGCAAAGGAGATATTTGTTCATCTATATCGTGTCCTCAAGTGATTTTTCTGATTTATGTATGTGCTATTGGGACATAAATAGGTTATGAAGCATGGGAACAGTATACATTGCTCAACTCTGGATCTTGCTTCAGTGAGTATTATCCTCATTATAACCATCATTTTTTTAATGTTTTTGATTTTGATATGGGTTTGTTTACTTTTCCTCTGTTTGATCAATGGTCTTATTTAGTTCCAACTGTCCATTGCCTATGTTGATTAGTATGACCATATGTTTTGAAAAGATTTTTTTGTAAGTAAGGACTCCTTCCTTGAGCCCAGAACTACTATTTCTTGAGCCTAATGGAGACTTCTTAGTTTTTCTTTGATTATCTACTTGCATATTAAAGTGTAATCTTATTAAACCAGTAAAACATATTTTGAAACTAATAGTCCTACATGAGTCAACATGGCACATGGGGCTCGTGTTGGTACTCCATGAGATATGAAGTGTATATGTGATCTAAGTGGTGCTGATGGGCTGAAAAATATTCTTTGCTTCAGCATTTTGTGTTTTACAATGATAGTTTATATTTAATGAAGAAAACTAGTTTCTCTGCAGTTTCTTAGTACATGATGTTCATTATTATTGATCTGTTGCATTAAATTTGCAGTTAAATGCAAGAAATAAGTCTGCAGCCAAAGAATGCTATATACGTACAGAGCTTTGTTTGGAAGGTAAGTGTATTTGGTTCTTTTTGTTGTTATAGTTAAGATCCTACACAACGTCATTCCTACACGGTATACATGCTTGTCAACGCAACCATCAATTGTGCACAAGATTCATGGTCACTCTCGCGCTTTAACCCTATCTACATAAAGTACACATTATTTGATTCAATGTGTATCTGTGCTGGGCATGGCCGTGAAACTGTATAGCGCCTACCAGGGGCGGACCTACAGTGTAACAAGGTGGTTCCCGGGAACCACCTTAGAGATCGAGACCATTTAGAAGCTATGTATAGAGAAAAATTAGGACCTACCTTGGAACTAGGCCGGGAACCACCTTAGGCTCAAAACAAGAAGGAAGAAACAAAAAAACAAGAAACCAACAATAGAAAGCATAGAAGGTTCGATCTGTTATGGAGGCTTGGAGGTCTCTGTTTTTTAAAAAGAGATGACCCAACAACGAAGATAGTACGTACTAAATTACTAATACAGCACTAGCACTATTATTCTTAGTTTTATTGAAAGTTACATTTAGCCCCTCCACCTTGCATAGTTCTATCTTAATACCCTTCACCAAAAGCCATAAGTGCAGAAGTATTTACTTGAAATAATTTGGAGCATTGAATATCACACTCTCTTTTGTTTGGTAAATAAGCGTTCCAATTGCAACCATATACTCCGTATAATTCTGCTACAAATTCTCATATTCAATATTTAGCAAGAAAACTACAAGCTACTAATTTGGCCATGTATTAATTTTTATGCCAAAATCATAAATTAATGACTGTTGTTTAGTGTTGTGTATTGAGAAACATGCTAACTAGTGTAACTTGTTAACTATTCAAAGCATGAACTGTTTCAAGCTATGAAAGCTAAAAAAAGACTCGGTTGTAATCACTTTAACCTTTTTTCATTCATATATAGATGACTTTTTTATATTAATAGTTACGTTAAATGAGACCCGACCCAACCCGATCCGACCGTAATTTGATTGACCAGTTGATTTTTTCGTCTTGACTAAGTCAAGGAACCACCTTAGTTTTTCGGCTAGGTCCGCCACTGGCGCCTACCATGCCTTCAAAAGGATGTATGCCACAGTCTTAACAAGTGCACTTCCCATTGTAGCAATAGCTTGTATTCTTCCTGATTCCAAAGCGTTTAAGCTGTGTTCATTTTCTTCTTCGTAAGTTTTTCAAACTGACCAGCACTCTATTAATAATGCATATTAGTTTATGTGTCAAACAACATATGAATGCTTTTGCAGTTGAACTATATTGCTGTACACTTGTCACTATGTTGTTTATTGTGTGCAAACACTTTCCAGATTATAAAGCTGTTTTCCTTTCATTAAACATGCAGCACTAATGGATGCAATTCGGGAGGATGTCTCTGTGCTCACCTTGTTAGCTGAGATATTATGTCTATTAGATATGATTGTTAATTCATTTGCTCACATGATTTCAACCAAGCCTGTAGATCGATACACCAGGCCTCAATTCACAGGCAAGTATTCTATGATTTTTCCTATTTTTTGGCCTCAGAATGATTATGACATAGATCCTCGATCTATAATGTCTGCTGACAGAGAATGGACCGCTGGCGATTGATGCTGGACGACATCCTATTCTAGAAAGTGTGCACAATGATTTTGTTGTATGTCATACTCCTTTTTCATGAATTGCTTTAGTGCTTTAGAGCTTATCGGTATTCAATTTTTTATTATAGATGTGTAGTAATGTAATGCATTGTGGTTTGATGCTTTTTTTGCAGCCCAATAATATCTTTCTATCGGAGGCTTCAAACATGGTGATTGTCATGGGGCCTAACATGTAAGAATTAACTAAGTACATGTATTTATTTTGTGGATTGTATAGCATTAATCACTTGTTAGTTGCCTTAAAGTCAACCCCTCTTGGACTTGGTTCCTACGCAGATCTTTATTTATACCAGAACACCCACCCCTCTCTGGGGAGAGGTTTAAAGTTTCCCAGAAAATATTCTTGCCAGTGCCAATATAACAAAACATGTTGACCCATAACTCATGTGGATAGACATTAATATTATCTAAATTCATGAATGGGTGATGGGGATATTATTATCTATGAAGGGTGCAAATTTTGCAACGTCTTTCTCAGTTTCTTTTTTTATCTGTTACATAATTTAAATTCCCAAGAGATATCTTTGTTCCACTTAAACTAATGCATGCGGCTTTAGTTTAATGCATATGCTATCCTGTTCTTCCTGCCCACTTTCTGTACCGGGCACTGTCATATTTTGTATTTAGAATGAGGCCCTCAAAGAAACTCTATAGCTCAAGTATACTGTTTCGTTCAGGAGTGGGAAAAGCACATACCTTCAACAAATATGTCTAATCATCATCCTTGCTCAAATTGGTTGCTACATTCCTGCTCGCTTTGCAAGCCTAAGGGTGGTCGATCGTATTTTTACAAGGATGGGCACAGTTGATAACCTTGAGTCAAATTCCAGCACGGTACATACTACATTACTTTCTCATTTTTTTCTTTCTTTCTCACCAGACATAATTTTACACAAGTTCTGCAGTATACCAATCCTTAGTATCTAATGCCATGCTTTATTAAAAAACAGTGAATTTTTTATTTTAATTTATAGTTTTTGTATTTGAAATTGGAGGGTTTTCCCCTTTTTACACCACAATTGGACCAATTCATCTTGTAAATGACTTGCGGTTCTTATTCTAAAAGGCTTTGTCTTAATAAAACGAAATTACCCGATGCAAATTGAGTGTTTCAAGTTGTCATGGTATAGCTTTAAAATGTACTATGGTTTGTAATATGGTCATATTATAAATGTTGCCACAATAGAAATATTACCCTGATGTAGAAGTAGAACATATGATCAGGGATATCCTATGACATGCTAAGCAGCAAGCATAATGCTTGAATGCCAATTCATATAGAAATTCTGCATTTAATTCGTCTACCAGTTGACTCTACCCAAGTCAAAAGCATTGATTTGCTACAAAAAATGTAGCACACTTTGCTGCATTAGGTCTCCTTTTAACACTCTTTTTGGCTTAATTCAATGGAGAACAAGGAGAAACTTCTCTTTTGTTTTTATCCTTAAGATGAGGGGCACCGGTATCATTAGTATATGTCTTTATGTATGTGTTACCTTAGAAAGCCCTGTTGTTCCATAGCCCCAGAAAATTCATAAGAACCTGATTTTGCAGTTCATGACAGAGATGAAAGAGACAGCTTTTATCTTGCAGAATATCTCTGAAAGGTATACCAATATTATAAATCAGGACTGGTATTTAATATAGATTTTTCTTTATTTTATTATGCACTTAAATCTTTGATTGGCAACAGGAGCCTGGTTGTGATGGATGAGCTGGGCAGGGCTACATCTTCTTCGGATGGTTTTGCAATTGCATGGAGTTGCTGTGAAAGACTATTAGCACTTAAAGGGTAAGTAATGCTCTTTATATATCATGCTTGTTGCTAGAGCTATCTAGAAAGTGTTTACAACAAGCAAGGTTTTGATATTGCAACAATGATATTTCCTGCAGTACTTTTTTTGGTTCTATCAGCAATAAGCCTTGTACCCCAAACTAGTTAGGGTTGCGCTACAAATGAACCACAAAGTCTTAAAATCATAAATACCGGATAAATATTTTTGTAGCTGAATTCCCTAGGGTTCTTGACATGAAGATGTCCTCCCACTCCCCTATACTATCTCTCCTCGCTTCTGCTACCTATTTCTGATACAAGTTTCTTCTTCCAAACCAGTGACTTTGAAAGTCTAAGTTGGAAATATCCATCTTTTCTTGAGTGTGTTGCTGGTGCAACGGCTTCTCCTCAAGCAGTACCACACCAACATTCTGTCTCATATCCTATTTCAAATCAAATCTCGCATTGGTGGCTGCACATCTACCTGAATATTCACATTTTTCCTACCTGCCACAGTCATCATGACTGCATGTGGTTTTTATGTTAAAAAATAAAATAAAAATGAGTGATGATATTTGACCTAGGCAGAACTCAACTGTAACTTTTTAATTTCTCATACTCGAAAAGGTTATGCTATAAGATTACAGACCGCTAGAATCTTGGAATGGATGTTATTGCTTGTCATTTGGTTTCAGATACACTATATTTGCCACACACATGGAAAACCTATCAGAACTAGCAACCATATATCCAAATGTAAAGATTCTTCATTTTGATGTGGAAGTAAAAAACAACCGGTTGGATTTTAAGGTACCAGCTCTTTTAAATTTCATATATGCTCATATCCAGAGTAACAGTTACATAGATTCTGTAATTTCCTGGTTCACATGCACAGTTTGAGCTGAAAGATGGACTGCGACATGTACCACATTATGGACTTCTATTAGCAGGAGTAGCTGGGTTACCAAGTTCAGTTATAGAGACTGCCCGAAATATCACCTCAAGGATTACAGAGAAGGTGAACATGCCAAATTTAAAATCTCGTGCACTTTTTGACCCTTTGTTCTTAATTAATACCTCCAATAGAGTGATCCACAAGATATCTTTACGGCCCAACACTCGGTGTGTAAAATGTCGTAATTTCATTGAGGGGGAAATTTAAATATAAAAGAGTCGTTCTCAGGATGTGAGTAGTATAATGAAATTAGTAGTATTACAATATGATTAAAATGGACAGTAGCTTATAAAAAGCTCGCCCGGATGTTTTTCGGTCATGATGTCACCAAATGAAGGAAATATGCATTAGATGGGATCGTAAGGTTAATTTTAGATACGATGAAAGGCTATATGTCTAAAATATTATATTTGCTGACAAATTTTTATTTTGGTTATAAATAGGAAATGAAGAGGAAGGAAGTGAACCATGAGCAATATGAAGGTATTCAGATGGCATATCGAGTGGCTCAACGTCTGATATGCTTGAAATATTCAAGCCAAGATGAAGATTCCATCAGACAAGCTCTTCAACATGTTAAAGAGTGCTATGCCAATGGTACCATTTAGATTAGCGTTATACTCTTCCAGTGTTGTAGAAACCCGTTTACATTCCAATGTTATATTCTCTTAGTTTTAACATGTAAATGAGATGTGTCTATCTTAGTGGAACTCTATTATTCTGAAAATGCATTCCTGATGACTCCTAGTATTTATTTATTTAATTAATAATCGCATAAGATAAAGATGGTTTGTGCTAAAAAACTCGCCATCAGTATTCACCATTTATTACTATATATATAATTTTGCGTCGTTAAACGACGACACCACTGTCGTTTTGGACTTTTCTGCGTCTTGGGCCGGCCCATTGCTATGCTCCGTATACGATGGCCTTTTTTTTTTTTTTTTTCTCACTAACGATAATACCACACCGCCTTCCTCAGGCTTATCTTCTCTGCCTTCTTTCTCGACTCAGAGTTATCTTCTTTGCCTTCTTTCTCGATCTTTTGCTGGAGTATCTTATTCTGTTACTAGGTGGTCTTCTCCTTCGTCTTCTTTATTTTATTGCAATCGTTTTTGTATGTGCACCTGCTTACTATCATCTCTGTGTTTTGTGCATTTATTCACTTTCGCCTATGTGTTTTTGTAAATTGTTTAGTTGTCTTTTGATGTTTCATGTATCTCCTATTTAGATATGCGAACTAAGAGTAGGGGTATGCGTAGAAATAGTGGTTACGGAATCTTACGAGATGAATGCTCTATTACTGCTGATGATGATGTGGGTTCGGCTACGGCTGGGCTCCATCTTCAGGACGGTTTAAGTACTGAGGCATTATCCAAAACTTCGATAGCTGTCGCGCCTTTTTTGGATTCTAATAAGGATGAACGGGTCAATAGAAATAGTGGCGCCCAAATTTTAGAAGACCACTGGTCTGTTAGTGCCGATGCCCATGTTGGGTTGTCTTCTGCTGTTGTTGGTGCCGTCAATAGTCATACGTTAGTCGGGCCTTCCAGGGATGTGAATGCTTTTTTAGATTCTAATAATGGTCAAAGGATTGGTGACTCCATGGATGTAGATTGTCCGTTTCCTTATGTTGATGCCTTGCCTGAGGTATCTATTGCAAGGAGATTCTCTAACGGGATATCTATTAATGAACCGGGTCCGGTCACCGGCGTGGGGGATTTACGTCGTCCATGGTTTTCGGGCTTTCACGACGTTACTGGCAAAGGAAAGAGGAAACTATATGAGATACCGGCAACTGACCCCTGTGGTAATGTTTGTTTTGTCTTTTTGATTTATCGTATCTATTTATTCTTGATTATTATAACCTTTGTCTTGCGCTTTATGTATGCAGAATCGCAGCCTATGAATGGAGATGTTTGTCAGACTTCATTCACTGCCGACCGTGTTGCTGCTGGTGTTTCGCTGTCTTCCAGTTACGTTGCAGGTGCACATCATCTATCATGGAAATTCCAATCCATCTTCTAATTAAGTGATTTTAGAGCTTCAAATATGTAACAACTAAAATATACTTGGATCACTTTTGGTCCATTTGACCTTCATGTTTTTACCAATAGTTCTTAAAGTTCATTCATTTGAGCCGTTCACGGTTAATTAACCGGCAATAACCCGTTTTTAGGTTAACAGCTTGAAAATGATTTACTCATGTCTATTGGTTATTATAACCTTTGTCTTGCGCTTTATGTATGCAGAATCGCAGCCTATGAATGGAGATGTTTGTCAGACCTCACTCACTGGCAACCGTCTTGCTGCTGGTGTTTCGCTATCTTCCGGTTACGTTACAGGTGCACATCGTCTATCATGGAAATTCTAATCCATCTTCTAATTAAGTGATTTTAGACCTTGAAATATGTAACAACTAAAATATACTTGGATCACTTTCGGTCCATTTAACCTTTATGCTTTTACCAATAGTTCTTAAAATTCATTCATTTGACCCGTTCACGGTTAATTAACCGGCAATAACCCGTTTTTAGGTTAACAGCTTGAAAATGATTTACTCATGTCTACTTTTACCATTTCACTTCTTTATTACTATTTCCTTTCATTTGTTTATATATAAAACTGATCTTTCTCAAAAGAAATAGTGGCAAAACAATCCTTCAAAAAATAAGATAAATTTACTCATCACTTATCAATAGTTGCCCAGGTCCCAGTTGAATTAAGCAAAACCAGAAGTAGGTTCTTTCTACTACTTACTTTCTTTCAATGGCTTATATAATTTACACATTTCTATCATGACATACTTTTGAATGCCTAATACTTTTGTAACAGCAAAGTTTATCAATACTTTGCCTATATTAATAGTAGCTTACAGTGGTTTACAGCAATATTAGTCAACTTTCCACAAATTAAAGTGAAATAGTACTTGCCCTTGACCAGGTTTGAAGCGTTAGCATTGGATTGCTAAGTCGAGCAAACGAATTAGATATTATCGTGTGTCCAAATATAAATATTATAACTTACCTTTTATAATATATCATATATGTATATATCAGTTCTGTGGTCCATATAAATAAGAATTGAGATCTTTTCAGGTTTTATTTAAAGATGAAAGATCATTTTGGCTTTATTGTTAGTAAAAACTTAATTTTTAAGAAAATTAAAGTTTCACTACAAACAGTTATTATTATTTTACTGTTTTTACCTACAAAAGACAACATTAGAACGAATAAGAAATAATAAAAAAAAAAACGGAAAACAACGGGAGACCAGGGACACTTCAATAGATTTTTGAGTGCCTTTTGCTTTGAATTCGGCTGCTACCAGATAGTGACCTTTTGTAAATTCAGTTGACCATTTTTGTTGTATGTGGTCGTATCACATGAGTTATACTCATGATCCAGATAGGCAGCCAAATAAATGGGTTGTGTAATAGGTCAAAGTCGGTTGTTTTATAGGTCAAGTTTAGTTGACTAAAAATTATAATCCAAAATTATTAAATTGTTTTTGATACCTTATTTTTTCAGCAACGGCTATTGGTTCTCAGGATCATTGCAGCCCTCCTCCTCTACATGTCGATGCATCAACTACTCATCAATGTCGGTATTCTCTTTATTTGTAGTAGTCACATGTGTTGCCTTTTATTTCTGCCATAAACTTATGTTAAACTACCATCTTGACAGCCGATTTATATGTCCCCGAACCACCTTCTCCTTCCTCTGCTGTGGGTGTTCAGCGGCCTATTCTGAGGCAGAGAACGGTTGCTCCATCAGTTGTTGGGTCATTACCCTTTGCGCAGCCATCGTCATCTACAACAACTACTCAACGTATTGAGACTTTTTCATCGTTTTCTGTTTATGTATGGTTATAGTTCAGCTCCACTGGTATGTGTGTATTATTGATGTATTCTTTGATTGCTCCTTTTTCTTACAGGCCGCCGTCGTCCGCCCAGGCCAAGGCAAACACGTACGGCAACACGTTCAGCGACTCCCATGCCGGATAACAGAGGTACGTTTGTTGTTTGTTCTATTGAGTCATTCAATTTTTTTTAACCTTTTGCAATGTGGATTTCCTTAAAAGGTTTTTCTCTTATGTTCTATGCAGGAGCGCCAGATACATATGTGTCATTGGGGCCGTGTAACAAAATTTGTCACCATTGCAAGGCCCTGTTTTGGTTGGAAGAGAGGCTTAAACATGGGAGTGCTCGATTTCCAGAATATCATCGATGTTGTATGGGTGGTAAGGTACCACAGGTACACACTAACTTTATCATTGACCATATAACATACATACACAACCGAGCGATTGCTGCCCCGCCGCAACGCGGCGGCCGCAGCCATCCTTGTTTTCCTTCATTTATCATCTGTGGGCTTCACCTTTTATTTGTATTAACCGACTTAGGCCCATTTATGTATGTAGGGCTTAGCCCATGTTTAGCCTATATACCTTAAGCAGCACTATATATTTGGTATTCCATGCTCGGTTCGGTTAGGATATGTTTTATGTATGAACCGAGTTTTAGATAAGTGAGAACCAAAAGTATAAACATAAAACAAGTATAAACATAAAACGACTTGTGTCTAAATCAAAACATATGCTGGTTTTCTAGAAACGACTGCGATGGCGATCGATGGTGAGAAAATAATACTCCATAATTATGTTGAAATGGTCCAAAAGAAGCTTAGATACATATGCCTATATTATATATGCATGTGTCGTGGGGAGAATGGTCCTCTTTACCGTCACATTTGTTTAACCCAAAGGAAGTGGACCTATTTTTTAATCTACAGGGTAGGGGGTGCTCACGGTCCAAAAACCGGACCGGACCGAGACCGAATCCGGCAAAAATCCTAGACCGAGACCGGACCGAATGTGGTTGGTATGGTCTCGGTCCGGTTCGGTCCGGTCTCGGTCCAAATAGGCTAAATGTCCGATTTTTAAGCCGGACCGGACCGATCCGGACCGAGACCGAAATTATAAAAATCTCTAGACCGAGACCGGACTGAATGTGATCGGTCTGGTCTCGGTCCAGTCCGGTCCGATCGGTTTTGTCGGTCGGTCCGGTCCATCCGGTCCGTTTGCTCACCCTTATACAAGGGTTCATCACATTCCCTTTGTTTTTGACTTTTTTCTATATACATATATATATGGATGAGCACGGTACCGGTCCCGTACCGATCTCGTACCGAATTAGTGGTACTGATTTTTTCTCGAGCATAAATTAGTGATACCGGTACCGTACTGAACGAGATTCAGATATTGGTACCGGTACCGGTACCCGAAAATCGGGTTTTTCCCGTTTTTTTCGAGAGTTTCTCGATTTGGTACCGGTCCCGTACCGAATTAGTGGTCCCGTTTTTTTTCACCTTATTTCGTAGTCCCAGTACCGTACCGTATATCAGGAATTGATACCATTTCGATACAGTACCAGTACAGTTTCAGTTCGGTTTTAGGATTCGGTTCGAAATGATCATCCCCGCATATATATAAACCTAAAAATAATATTTGGAACCTCTAAGATTCTTACTTCAAAGTCACTCATAGCTATACGTGATTTCGTCTCCAAACTTTACTTTCTCTGTCTATGCTATAAATATCAATTTGTTTTCCGTTAAAATTTCTTTTGTTATTTCTCCTTGTAACTATGCAATAATATGTTAAATATAGAAATAAAATGACGAATAAAGTTAAAAAGTAACCTTGAAACGTTCGGTTTGCATCTTTTTTCGGCAATAATATCATAAAAGTGTTATATGCCAAATTAAGTTACAAATTCAAGTTTTAATAGTACTATAAGAAAGTACCTTTGATACTACATATATGCTATGACAAGTAGTTAGTTTGTATCAATGTAATCTGACTAACTTGGACATATATTACGTTTTCAGATAACAAAAAAATAAGTGTTAAATAGAAAACCGTCTTTTATGAAAATGTAGCTTGTTGGCAATTACGTACGTACAGTAGTAATTAAGAAAACTTGGTATCTACTCCACTGGCGCTAGCTAGGAGCCATGCAAAAATGAATTTCATAAATCTAGAGAAACAATAATAATGTAACTGAAATAAATATAAACTGGGTTTCTAAGATCATAGATATAGAAAATATGGCTTTGTCTGCTGCCAATTAAAAAAAATGGTATTTGGCGGAACCATCTCAAGTCTGTGTACCCCCACCCAACAAGGAAGGCATATCCCGGTAAATTTGCTGCCAATTTAATTAACTAGCTACATGCAGTTCCACAAGAAATGATCTTCTGGCCAGAATTGATCATTTATTTTGTCTGGCAATGTGTTGAAAAACCGATGTCGTCCTAGACAGGGGCGAAGCTTCATAGGGGCCGGGGGGGGCGCCCGACCCCCCGAAATTTTTTTTGCGATGTAGGGGGTATATAGTTTTCGTGTAGAAAAATTTCGGTATATTCGGTTTCGACCCACCAAAAATTTCGGTATACCTGAAATATAGCCTTAGGGAAAAAAAAATTTAGATCCCGACCCCCCACTTACAAAATCCAAGCTTCGCCACTGGTCCTAGATCCATGAATAGATCCGGTAAATCAAGAAACGGGTCATCGTTGGTCATATTTCTATGATCATTAAGCTGCTGCTGCAGCTCAGTATTAGATTCATGATCAAGGTGTGCGGCTTTGAGTGCCGCATCTTGGATGTCTCTAGGTGAATTGGACTTGGGTTTTGGGAATTGGTGAGCGAGTTCGGGGAAGTTTAGGATAGCAGAGTGACCTTTGATACTGATTGCGGCCACGTCATATGCTCTAGTAGCCATCTCTGGTGTATCAAACATCCCAAGCCATATTCGTGATTTTTTCTTTGGCTCGCGTATTTCTGATACCCATTTGCCCCAGCTCCGCCTTCGAACACCACGGTAGACACCTCCATCATTCTTGTGTTTTGTATTTCTTCTAACTTGATCATTCAAATCTTTGGGACGTTTGTTGGTGGTGGTGGTGTGATTCATGTGTATTATAGTAAAGTAGTACGAGTACCTAGGTAAAGGATATATTTAGGATGTTTGTACAAGAATATGTGCAAGTGACATTCTTATATAGACAATAATCTTCTTTTGCCTTTTTCCCGTTTCTTTTCTTTTTATCTCATAATCACCTTATTACTAATTTATATCATGCAAACGTTTCCTTTAATTTGTTACAAATTTATGTTTTTCAAAAGGAAACATTTCACAAGGGTGTAAACCTACAAGTCTCCCTCTTTTTCCCTTTCTTGTTCACCATGAGTCACACATAACACGTGAGCGAACAAAATTGAAGACGTCCGATGCTTGCGACCACCAAACGCTAATAAAAGTGTGAGTGTGTTGTGGAGTATTTGTGTGTGTTAGTTTGTGCTGATGTGGCATACTACTCACTGTACCATTACACCTGTTTCAATAATCAAGTTCAGTGTACTTTGTTAATATTCTTTTATCATTTTTTTTCTTTTCAAAATTATTATCCCCCGATAACAACGACACAGTTTAAGAGAAAAACAATTTTTATAGTCTTTTTTCCTTTTTTAATTTTTTGCAAAAAACAATTTCACCTTTAGCTATAATTAATTAAAGGGAAAATCTTACATGCATTACAAAGCATGTAAGTTACCTAATTTGCTTTGTAAAAATTTTAAAAAATTTACAATTAAACCTATGCACTTTCATGGTTCTCTCTGTTTAGTCCCTGTCCTTTTTTTTTCTTTCAAATGAAAGCAGGTAACTTACCTACTTTGTAAAGCAGGTAAGTTATCCCCTTAGTTAAATCTTTCTTTCAATTTTGTGATAATACTTTCAAGTGGGTAATATAGTAAACTTGATTAAACTTTCGGATATACTTTAGTAGTGGACAAATAATTTGATACAAATCCAAAAAGTAAATGTGAATTATAAAATTGAGACGAAGAGAGCATTATACTTACGGAAACAAATGCTAAAACGTAAATGAAACTGATCTCGATGAAAATAAACTCAAGTTGCAATTGTCTTTTGTGTTGATCAACATCTGTTCAATATTTCGTACATAGTAGAACGCAAAATGTTTTCTTTAGGCAAACTCTTATTTATTTATTATTATTGTTAGACTATGGATCATAAATAAACTAGATGTTGAGTTTAAGAAAAAAAATGCATGGGCCAAGAATAATAATTTATGCACAAAGAAATGGTCGGGTGGGAATAAAGCGTTAGAAAAAGAAAAAGCTGTATATACTTACGACTTACAAATTTACATTATATAAATCACACAGGCCCGACCCGAATTGACCCGAACCGGACCAACCCGAGTTCAAATAGGGTCGAGTTTAGGTATGTTTTTATTAGTATTGACCCGACTTCGACCCGACCTCAATAACCCGAACCAGACCAACCCGACCCGATTGACACCCCTACTTACATTTGTCCCATAAAACACGTACTCGATTGATATACTTTCTGATTTGGTCCCATTTAATGGCATAGTTTTGTGTGAGTAATAATATGCCCTTCGTTTTTCTATATCCCGAGTTATCTTCACAAGATTGTTCAACTCAAACTTATAACTTAAGTATTTTGAATTCATAATATAAGAATAAGACAAAAATACACTGTTGGTCCTAAACTTTCTCAAAAGTGTCGCAGGGGCCCCAAACTTTAGAAAATAGTCGACGTGCGTCCCCTTTTCAAGTTTTTGAGGCCGATTGCGTACTTTGACTGTTATCAGCTGGTCAACACCATTCATTTCTAAATGGGAGCACCTTTTAAATCACCCTTGTACTTGGAGTCTAAATGGTGTGACTGTACCTTTTTGATTCACATGTGCTCTCTGTTTGGCCTTGGGAGGGAATTGGTGAGCATATGGAGATAGAAAAGGAGGTCTAATTCATTAAGATGTACCATAATAAAGGACTGACCACTGTGAAGGGTATGTAGCTTGGTTGGGTGGTGTATGATGGGTGGAATAGAGAGGTGTGAAAGATGAACCTTCTTGGTCCACCCAATACACCACCATAAGAGGTAATGGTTGGGCTTCCCTCAAGGTATGTGTTCCCAAGCAACTGATGCCATTCTTAAGAGATGGAAATGTAGGTTGCTTGGTATAGCTCTTGATTGGAAGGGTTATAGGTACCCAGTGAAGCCAGAAACCTGGCGTACCCCTTTCACTGTGGATGCTAGTTGAGTGATTTGGGTAGGAAAGGTAAGCTGGATGGTTATGTGCATTTAAAAGGTGAATTCAGAGCAGCTTGTGGTGGTGTTTTGTCTTGATGCCAGCTTGTTCTAGTTGTATTAGATATCTGGTATATGTCTTGAGTTATAGTTATCAGATGTATTGCTGTTATGTTGCATTAGATTTAGGGTATGTCCAAATCTTGATGTTATATTAAGTTTTGGAAGATAATATAAATTCACCTTTGCGCAAAAAAAAAAAAAAAAAAAAAAAAAAAAAAAAAAAAAATGATGAAACGACAAGAAATAATAATTTGACACAAAAGGGTATTAATGTGGAAAAAAAAACATTCATTTCTGTTAACTTTTGTTTTTAGTTAAAGGGCATAAGGGTCATTTCATATATTTGGATTATTAGTCATACTTTTCTTCCCCTTTTGCTAAAATTTAAACATACTGCTTTAAATACACATACAATTCAACCCGATCAATTTGTTCGACCGTTCATCATCTTCTCTACTTATAATCATCTTCTCCAATTATAATCAACTAACCTAAAGAAACCCTAATCCTAACTTTTGGGTCAGAAACCCTAATTAATCATGAACGCACGTTCTGTATAAAAAAACAGTTTTAAATCAATCATGAAGCAAATAACATAGATTAATGATTTATAGAAGTCACTAGGTAGGTTTTACAAACTCAGAACTATTCAACACCACAAATGAAAAATAAATTTATAAAGGAATAGTATCAATTGGCTACTAATCTATTAGTTTAAAGATATGAAAGGTATACCTGGTGAACACCGTGTCAAGTTGATTCCTCAAAAGTTAGGGTTAGGGTTTCTTTAAACGACATTTTTTTTTCATACATATCTTATAATATATCTCACAAATAACTCTAGCGAGGCTTAAATTCACAACCTCTAAATTAATAGACATTTCATATACACTAGACCGAAGGCCTTGGGTTTCTATCTTGCGTTTAATATCTATCGTCCTACGTTGCGTGGAGTAGTAACAAACTTTAAAATCGTGGACAAATAACAAAAGTCTCATCATAAAAATGATATTCTAGTATGTGTATACCATTAATTGTTTTGGCACATCTTGAATAATGCGTCTTGCTTCTTTTTATGACAAATTTCAAGCATGTCAACATCATCGGGTTCCCATTTTTCTTTTTTTCACTTTCTGTAAATTAGATAGAGAACATTAAAGCCAGACTGCATAATAATACACGTTAGGCTAGACACAATGGTGTCTCAAGTGCCAAAGTGGTGACCAATTTATTTTTTTATTTTTTTTTATTATTATTATTATTTTTTTATAACAAATTTAAAATTCATTAAAAATAAAAACATTATAATACTAAATTAAAAACTTAAACTAATAAAACTTAAACATGACAATACTTATTAAAAATTTAAACTATTAATCTAAGTTGTAGCGTTGCTTGATTTCCGCCTTAATCTGCAAAAGTTCGTTTCGTTGTTCATTCGGGCAAATGCAGGTCGATTGCTGAGTTGTTTTCCGGCGAGAAATTCAAATCTGGTGCATTTTGGGGTAGTCGGGATCGTCGATTTTTTGATGGGGGAGTGTTTTCTTTGACATGATGAATATGGACGAGAAGTTGTTTGAAGTGTGTTTGAAATTGTGTGTTTAGAAGTGTGTTTAAGGTTGATATTTATAGAGATGCAAAGTGGTAAAGTAGTTTGTTTTTTTTTTTGTTTTTTTTTTTTTTAATATCGGCTGCAAAAACAACCGATTGTGTGTTTTGGAACTCGACAACCGATATTTGCACAACTCTCCACAATGGAGACAACTGATTTCCAAATCGGTCATGGGTGTCGACCAACCAATTTATTTCGATGCACTGTTTTCAGCCTTATAATAGTTTAAGTTTTAAATGTTTCGTACAATAATACTCACAAACCCATACCTTTTTCGCGTGTAAATGACAACACCCGTAGTGTGAGTATGAACCTGGCCAAGTCTTGCTTATTTCCATATGATGACAGTATTTGCATTTGATTTGATTGTAACAAACTTTAGGTAAGATGGATTTGTTTAAACAATGGGGTATAAAAACTACAACTATACGCCCAAGTTATAACATATAAGTTATATAATCAAAAGGTTTGTATCCTAATAGTATCTAATGTTGTAGAAGAAACACTTTAAATAAATGATTGTGGGTTCAAGTCCTGCTTAAGACATGTGAGATATATTTATGGTGTCAATGTTGTAAGATAGTCAAAATTATCGTTCTAAAATCACGTGAGTCTTCGAGGTAACATACTTAAATATTTAAACATCATTCCTTCTATATACTATGGGGCACTGACTCGATTTCCGTGTCGGGTTAAAAAACTAATTTTTCAAATAAAAAACAATAAATTTTATTAGTAAAAAAAGAAAACTTACAAAACATACCCTAGACTTTTTAATATTTACGATTTTTTATATAACAAACTTTGTTTGTCAAATACCTAATAGATATCTGATGGTTTCGTGAATAAAAAAAATATTGGCAAAAACCCTCTCGATAGCGAACAGAACTAGCCCAATATTGATATGCTTTTGACGTACGCACGGTTTTATAAAAAATGTTGAAGTTTACTATATATAGTTTTTAAGTAAAAAGAACTTTCAAAATGCGCCCTTAACTTTTCAAATAACTTTAAAAATTATCCTAAATTTTTTTAAAACTATAAGGGCCAACACCTCCACACAAAGACATCCATTCACTCTCCTCCTGAAGGTTTGACCTTGATGCTTACGGCTCAAGTTCTTTTCCAGTGATGTCAAAAATCTGATTAATACCTTGTTATGTAATATGTATATGATAATAACTCCGTCTCAAAATTATTGTCCCCTATTAATTTTTTCGGTCTTTACTTTCCAAACTTTATATCCACAAAATGAGTTGGCAAGCGTAGTAATCCAATCACTTCACATCTACTTGACAACTCATTATGTGGATATAATTTTGTAAAGTTTGTGTGGATCTAACATTGCTCTAAATATACAATACACCCATCCTAAATTAGGATAGAATATTTTTACTAGGAAAACTATCCATACACTGAAGAAAAAAATCTCTATATATCTCAATAGATCGATTCTTAAATGATTCTTGTCGACTAATCAAAGAGGCAATCTACTTTGGTTGCTTGGAGTTTCATCCTCCAAGAATTGTGTTCATTCTTGATTAACGAACACGACATATAATAGTAAAATGGACACTCCCGATTCGTTACTTAATAGTGTGCTATTGGTTTTGAGGACTTCTTAATTAATCGTGTGTTATCGTTCTTCTTCGATGAGAATGACTAAACTCTAAAATGCACTCAAATGGTCATATATTGTATCTATTTTGTTTTATGAGAACTTGTTTATCGTTTTTTTTTTGAAAAATACATCCAGATTTAAAAAAAAAAAAAAAAAAAAAAAAAAAAAAAAAAAAAAAAAACAACTTTAAAAAATGTATAAAAAAGTTTATCTTTTTTTTTTTGAAAAAATATATCCAGATTTAAAAATATATATATATATATATATATATATATATATATATATATATATATATATATATATATATATATATATATATTGAAAAATTTGAAATTAAAAAAAAAAAAAAAAAAAAAAAGACTTTATTTAGATTTTAAGAAAAAAATTTAAAAGTTAAAAAAAAATATTTTACCGACCGTTGACTAAATATGATCAAATGCGCAATTTTTTTCCAGTTTAAGGACTAACGGTGTGACTTTTATTCTTTGGTAACCTGTAAACCTGTTGGTAACCGGTCATATTACCTAGATCGAATTTTATTTGAAAATATGTTACGTATCTTTGATTTTTACAAAGTACATTGCATAGATCAGTTTACTTGAAAAAATATGTTACGTATCTTTTGTTTTACCCTTTTTTATTTTTTTGAGTTCTAAAACTTTTCTTAAACCAATATAACTTTCAACTCAACCTAGCAGTCAAATCTCCGTTATTTAGTTTGTTTCCCATTTTTCGGTTCAATGTTTTAACTTTAAATCAGCATGGTCAAAAGTATAATATTGGACAAATTACCTGAAAATGTATGCAATTTAACACTTTTTACCATTGTATGTAGCTTTCTTTTTTTTTTTCCCAATCTGTCAATAAACTTGCAAAATCCGTTCATTGCGTGTATCGGTGACTTGTTTCACCTGCTGGAGCAGGTTAAGCTAACGGTAGTTAGGTTTATCATTGCACCGCTAGTCCTTTTGACTAACGATCATTAGCATGGCTACATACAATGACAAAAATTTACAAGTTAGATGACTTTTATTACTTTTAAAATTTATGTACGTTTTTTACACGTTTTTGCACACATTTTTATACACGTTTTTATATACACATTTCGTTCGTCTCTTTATGTTACCTTAAACCCTAAACCCTAACCCCTAACCCCTAAACCTTAAACCTTAAACCCTAACATTTGTTTTTTTACGTTTTCGTCCGATTTCTTACATTTTCGTCCAATTTATTACGTTTTCAACAGTTTTTTCACGTTTTCGTCCGTTTTTTTTACATTTTCGTCCGTTTTTTTACGTTATTGTCAGTTTTTTCACGGTTTCTTCCGGTTTTTTCGCGTTTTCGTCCGTTTTTTTCGCGTTTTCGTCCGATTTTTCGCGTTTTCGTCAGATTTTTCATTTTTCGTCCGATTTTTTTACGTTTTTGTCAGTTTTTTCACGCTTTCGTCCATTTTTTCACGTTTTTGTCCCATTTTTTACGTTTTCGTCAGTTTTTTTACATTTTCGTTACTTTTTTTACATTCTTGTCAGATTTTTTACGTCCGTTTTTTCACGTTTTCATCTGTTTTTTTACGTTTTCGTTTGTTTTTTTATGTCTTCGCCAAAATTTTTATGTTTTCGTCTGTATTTTTATGTTTTCGTCCCTTATTTCACGCTTTCGGACAAAAAAGAAAAAAAACTGACAAAAACGTAAAAAATACAGACGAAAATGTGAAAAATTTGACGAAAACATGAAAAAACCGACAAAACGTAAAAAAGGACAAAAACGTGAAAAACAAACGAAAACGTGGAAAATCTGACGGAAACATAAAAAAACGGGCGAAAACGTAAAAAATGGGACAAAAACGTGAAAAGACAGACGAAAGCGTGAAAAAACTGGCGAAAACGTAAAAAAAATGGACGAAAACGTAAAAAAATCGGAAGAAAAATGAAAAATCGGACGAAAACGCGAAAAATCGTACGAAAACGCGAAAAAACCAGACGAAAACGCGAAAAAACCGGACGAAAACGCAAAAAAACTGATGAAAACGTAAAAAAATGACGAAAACGTAAAAAAACGGATGAAATCGTGAAAAAACTTATGAAAACGTAATAAATCGGACGAAAATGTAAGAAATCAGACGAAAACGTAAAAAGACGAATGTTAGGGTTTAGGGTTTAGGGTTTAGGGGTTAGGAGTTAAGGGTTAGGGTTTAGGGTTTAGGGTAACATAAAGAGACGAACGAAATATGTGTATAAAAACGTGTATAAAAATGTGTGCAAAAACGTGTAAAAAACGTACATAAATTTTAAAAATAATAAAAGTCATCTAACTTATAAGTTTTTGTCATTGTATGTAGCCATGCTAACGATCGTTAGTCAAAAGGACTAACGGTGCAATGATAAACCTAACTACCGTTAGCTTAACCTGCTCCAGCAGGTGAAACAAGTCACCGATACACGCAATGAACGGATTTTGCAATTTTATTGACAGATTGGGAAAAAAAAAGAAAGCTACATACAAAGGTAAAAAGTGTCAAGTTGCATACATTTTCAGGTAATTTACATCCAATTAATTTGCATAATTGGTTTCATATTAGTAAAGATCATGAAACGATCGTTAGTCAAAAGGACTAACGGTGCAATGATAAACCTAACTACCGTTAGCTTAACCTGCTCCAGTAGGTGAAACAAGTCACCGATATACGCAATGAACGGATTTTGCAAGTTTATTGTCAAGTTTCATACATTTTCAGGTAATTTACATCCAATTAATTTTCAGGTAATTTCACATTAAATGAAGGCAAAAATAGGCGGTTTTCATATAAGCTCTCTACGTTACATGTGTAGTAAGTGTTTAAAGGCTAAAAATAGAGCTTCACAAAAAATCTACATCCAATTAATTTGCATAATCGTTTTCTCTAAAGTAAGCACTTAAATTCTCTGCATACGTTTCGTTTCAAATTTGGGTATGGAATTTAAAGTTTAATAGCATGACAATCCACAAAATACTTTTCTAAATCAAACACTAGTTCCTTCTCAAATTTAATGTCATATTTCTTTTTAGGTTTTCTCAAATAAATTGCGCATTAGCAGTTTACTATATTACCCAAGCTTTTGAAAGGTCTAGATCATAAATTAATTAGTTATGTAATGTTGTCATTGCAAAAAGAAAAACACAATATAATAATTATATTTTTCGTTTTGTTGATAAACTTAAATATAATTGAAATAGTACCCATCATGCATAAGCTAAGAATTCTCAAAACTTTTTTTCCCCAAAAGGCAACAATAAATAAATAAATAAATAAACGATACAAACAAACGGTATTCCATCTCCCCAAACAAGATGATTAAAGAGAAAGGAACTGGACAAGAACACCACAAAAGAAACAACAAAAACGAACTATAAACACGAACAAACCAAACCAAACCAAAAAGCCCTATACTGAAACAAAAGAACATAGAACCAACGATCCACAGAGCCAAAACAAACTAAAACGATACCCAATTGACCTATGACAGATGACGATAAACCACTTCTGATATAACCTTAACCTGAAGCTGCAAACCATAAACTTCTGAACCGCAGACCATTTCCAAACTTTTCAGGCCCTTTGCAGCCCCACAAAACCATCTTCACAAATGTTGCACACGATCTCTAACACTTGAAACCAAACCAACATATACTTAACCTTTGGATGCATTTACAGGATCAATGCACCAATCATTCTAGGACTTAATTTTCCCTTTTTGCTCTGTGTGAAATCCATAAGTACACAAGAACTTGTACTTTGTCGCATATTGTAGATAAGTTCGATATCTTATTTTGAAACACTCTCTTCTTACGAAGACGCCATACTAAATACAACATTGCCCAACAAACCGCTTGCCAACATTTCTTTTGCACGACATTATAGTTATTATGACCCGCATGATTAATTATATCTCCAATTGACCCAACATTAAAATTACCAATGTTCCACAATTTAGATACTCTTTTACATCCTGCCACAACTCTTGGGCAAAACATAAAACCATGCTCAAAGGTTTCCACATCCGTATCACAATGAGGGCAAAGAACTGTGTTGAGATCCATACCAATATGTTGTAACCATGAGCGAACAGGAAGGCGTCAATGTTGGAGCCGCCACACAAAGATGCAAATATTTCTTGGGATGTATGTGTTTCACTTAGTCTTATGAGTTGTAACCGTGGAGTTTAGAGCAACTTCATCAATCTTTTCTCTAAGACATTTAACCGTGAAGAGACAAACCTTTATCATCAAGAAGCCAGCTCCATGAATCTAATTGTACATTAGGAATAAAAAAGTTAGTTAACCTCGACAATTCCATGAGATCACTTATAGCTCTACCCCTTGGACTTCTCACCTAACTCCATTCCCACGCCCACCCATCGTCCCTCCAACATCTTTTCTCTTCAACCGAGATATCTTTATGAATTTCTAGTCTAAAAAGCCTTGGGAATTTTTCACATAAAGCCACATTTTCACCAACCCATTTATCCAACCAAAAAAGGAGTATTATACCCATTTCCTACTTTTCTACCAAAAGAGGAACAAAAGTTTACACCTGACTGATCTATGACTCTTCCCACTTTTACAATACTACTCCATGTACTTCCACTCCATCTAATGTTGTCATTATTCTCGGTCAATCCACCATCACTTCCATATAAACTTTTAATAATTTTAACCCATAGTCGGTTTTCTTTGACTCTAAACCGCCACCACTACTTGCCAAGTAAAGCCCAGTTAAAAGCTTTTAAGCTGCCAATATTAAGCCCACTTGCTTTTATCTTCTTTAAAACAACATTCCATCTAACCCATGTCATCTTCTTATTCTCGTCAGTACCCCCCCACCCCAAACCACCCCCCCCCCCCCCCCAAAAAAAATGTTGTCTTACACTTTCTAACTTTTTAATGATACTCGCGGATGCATGAAATAAAGAGAAGAAATATAATGGTAAGCTACTTAAAACCGTTTTGACCAACGTTAGTCTACCACCAAAAGAGATAGTTTTTGCTTTCTGTTATCCAATCTTTTTTTGAATTTTTCGACCACAACATTCCAACTAGATATTCTTTTCATATTAGAACCAACCAGTAATCCAAGATATAACACCCCCAATTCAAGGATGCAGCGGAATTCAAACTAGGTGTTACTCAACGGCACAACAGTCATAATAATAGAAAACGATCACTAATTGAGTCGTTTTAAAAGATTTATCATTCAAATTATATAAATATCAGAGATTACAAAATGAGGTCCCAGAAGGTTCCATGTTTACAATTTACATTAAATGAGTTTTCGAATGATAATAAAATTTATAGCCCTTTTGAATATATGTGCCCCTCCGTGCCATCCTTGATCATCATGGACATGAAATACATGCTTAAGAGGTCAACACAAAGGTTGAGTGATATTCATAGAGTTTGTTAAGTAGTGGAACACAATATGTTGGTAGTATGAGTTAATTAGACTCATGCTCATGGTTGGAAAACAAAACAGTTATTATTATACTAAGCTCATGACACCATGATGCGTAGGGATTGCACCAGGCTTTACCTCTCAAGGGATCTTGAGAAGCTTACAACCCCCACTAGGCAGTGTACCTGATCGATGTAGTATAGTATAATGACAAGTACCGGGGGATTGATCGTTCAGCTAGGAATAGTGTCGCTAGGATTAGAAAACCTAATTACTAGTTCTAGAGATGAGGGATGATTCTTTTTGTATTTTTATATTTTTTAGAAAGCAAGTAAATATCTCAGGTTTGAAGGATTTGGGCGGAATTAGTTGCTAGTCAACTAACCCAATACTAAGATGCAATCAAAATAAAATACTAAAAAAATGAAAATAAAACTAAATTAAACTAAGGTTGTGAGCAATAAGTGGAGAAATGTGTTTACTTAGATTTCACTACTCCCTAGATATCCTTTACACGTTAATTACTTGTTATAGATGCATGGATGACGGATTGTATTCCTTAATACCATTCATGGGGTGGCGTACTTAACTCCCCAATCCTATGAGTGCCTACTTCACTCCTATGTCGAGCCGGCTAAGAAGCTCCTAACATGGGATCATTAGAATTTACTCATGCATTAAATACAACCAATAAAACCTAGTACACATCGGTTCATATTTCCTAAGACGTTCAAGCATGTTACCAATTAGAGATCTGCTCGTTTTCTTAAGCCTAACATTGAAATCATTCATCCAATACAACCATAAACAAGTAATCAACACATAATCAACATCTAGGTTTCATTAGATCTAAGCAAACACAAGATAAATCTAGCCTAGCATGGTGGAATCAAGACAAGCACAAGATATAGACAACCAACACATAGACATATTGATTGAATTAAGAAAAGACTTATCTTAATAACACATGTAAGGATTCAAGGGTTGAAAACCCTTGAAAAGCTGTAAAATTCGTATATGGTTCGGCCTTAGGATTTCTCCAAACTTCTTCCCTTTTTTATGAATGAAAATTAGAAAACTATATATAGATAATAGAGGCTGACGGCGTCAAGAACAACCTTGTGACGCCGTCATCTCGCCGCCAAAAGAATCCTCGGACTGCGTTGATCTACATCTGACGCCGTCATGTATTCCATTTTTCCAGGTCGTCACACATTTAACTCTTGACGCTCTACTTTATGACGCCTTCATTTCTGTACTGGGTCGTCATGATCTTTACTCTTGACGCCGTCACCTTCTTCCTCTTGACGCCGTCACACACTGTTCCCAGCATGGAAAATTAAGTCTTTGGCGTTTTCTTCACTTTTATGCTCCAAAAACGTCTGAATTGCTTCTTTTTCCAGATTTCACTCCCAAAGTACCTAAAATCACAGAAGAAACGATTTAGGGCAATATTTGATCAAATAAATTCAATTCCGGGCTTAAATGACCCCCTAAAAGTGGTTCATTTTTCGCCTCATCATATACCCTTACATTTGAAATTTGCTTGTCCTCAAGCAAATGCGCTTTTATTCTAATCAAAATACAAGTTAGGGGTCATTTAACACTAATATAAAAGTAATTACAACAAATAATCGTTCCACTAAAGACCAAAGAAAAGCACGGAGGTCATACACAAGCACCTCACAAATAGTGTTTAGATACTCACATCTCTCGGGTGTAATAAAGTATAAATTACAATATGGAAACGGAAGATATCTCTCACTACCTGTCATAGCAAAATAGATTACCATAGGCTTGGGAAAGGATCAAACCTCTACCACATGGCGTAAGCACCTAGGATAAACTATCAAAGAGGTCTTTCAAAGGGTTGTAACGTTAGGTGTAGGGATATGAAATACACGGTTTTGTTAGATATAGGCAGTCTTTACTGGTGGCGAGTTAACAATCTTGGTTAATTACATGTACAATATGGCGTTGCTAAGCCAAGACTAGACTCGACTTAAGCTAATAAATGAAAAAGAACAAAAACATAAAATGAACATAGAATGAAACGAGATGGTAGTCCGTATGTTTTTTCTCTTTTCTTTTTCTATTTTTTTCATTTCTTTTTCTTGATTTTTTCAATTTTTTTTTTCTTTTTTTTTTTTTTTTTTTTTTTTTTTTTTTTTTTTTTTTTTTTTGCATACACTCTTACCCTACCATCCAAAATAATACATCATAGGGAATGAAAATTTCCCTTACACTTGAATTTTTACATACTTTACAATAAACTAATCTAATGACTCGAATTAAGAAAATCAAAACACTTGGAGCACTTTTAAGATTAACGCACATATGGGGGTAATAAATGATGTTCTTCCCCATTACTCCATAAAATAACTACTTTACCCATGAGTCCCAATCGTCCCAAAACAATATGTACAAGGATATGACTCGACTTAACAACCATGTAATCAATTAGATAGTTAACTTAAGGTTTAACAAATAATAATAATGCACTAAAAATGAGCGCATACACGGAAGGCTAAAGCGATTTGGGTGTACATTTTAGTGGGGTGTAACAAATTCTTCCTTTAAGTAAGATGCTTAAAGTTAGAAACGAAAAGATAGGCTCGGAGGGGTGTACTAGGGGTTTTGTGTACTAAAAATGAGTACAACGCTAAGGGTGTGGGAAAAATTAATTGACTTAACTAGCCAAGTAATATGACTTAAATGGTCAAGAAATTATGATACGGGTTTAACACAAGGGTGATCCTAATGCCTCTTATCATGTAGTAAATCCTACTACACGAATGTAGTCTCACTAGCGGTCTCGGGATGCATCACTAACGCAAGTTCTAGAATCTAAATGCTTCCGGTACACTCATAAACACTAATAGTAAATGCTTTTCCTATCAAATCTAAAGGAGAACCTCACATATTTGGGTGGAAAATTTTTCTGAATGATACGGTTATGTGCTAGTCATACAATCTCCTATCCATGAGACGCTTGCTATGGCTAAAGCTTCACTCCTAAATGTTGTAAAAAAATTTAAATTTGGCGCTAAAATTGCACTAACAAGTATTTCTCATAGCTTTATTACACATCTACCATCAAACAAACAAACTCAAGCGAAAGTGTATCTGTAAGGTATCATCATTTTACCCTCCCCTTACACTTAAGATGAACATTGTCCCCAATGTTCAAGTAAAGAATGTAAAAGTGAAATAAGTAAAACAAATGAAATCAAATACTCCCCTGATTCGCTCGGTATGGATAATAAGGTGGCCAGGTTAGATCTTCCTCCAAGAAAATGAACAATCAAAGCTTCCCTTCTAGAATATAAATCATCTTCTTGTCATACATAACCTGTAAATCCTGAGAAAACAAACAAAGCAACCTCGCATAAAATCGGCGGCAATCTACATAAGTTACTAAATCCTAGAAAACAAAATAAGATATAATGCTTGTGGAATGAAGTTTGCAGATTTCCTGGAGATTATAAAACTTAATAATTCAACAAAAACTTTAAGACTCCGTTAGAAAAACAAAACTGGTAAAATTTCCAGATTTTTACACGTGACGCCGTCAAGAGCAAGCTCATGACGCCGTCAAAAGTGACCTGCAGAAATTCTTGTGTTATGTTTCCGGAAAATTTCTAGAAAAACTTGGTCCTGCTTCCTGGAAAATCCTGCAAAACTTCATTATGACTCAATACAAGCATTTGACTCTAACAAATACGAATATACATGTTCACTTAATATTGTGGAGAATCATGATCGGTTTATTTCTTAAAAACATATTTGGGGTTTCCCCTTACACTTATCTTTTGCAAAAATACCTTTAGGTGGAGTTAAGACTAGGCCAAAACAACAAAGTAAAGTAATTCCACTTTTTAATTTAGAAACATGATCTACCAACAATAAAAATAAGGCATGCATACGGAAACAAATAACAAGCAAACAAAATAAAATCACACAAAGCATGGGTTGCCTCCCAAGAAGCGCTTTTCTTTATTTACGAGTCTTGTAGCTAGACTCAAGGTCATGGGTTACTACGTGACCTCATCGTTGGTTTCACTCTCTAGGTCATCTTCTAAATCAGTTTTGTATTCCGGACCTAGTTGCAAGCATTCTTTGTAGAAACCAAGCATCATATTCTTTACATACTCAACTCCTCTACGTCTATCCTCATCATTCCTATAATAAGCCGCTTGCTTGTGTTCCTTTTCTATATTAGAGATAAGGCGGTATTGCTCAATTTTGTAGGGCATTTGGTAGGCAATCTCATCATTCTCTTCCTTGAATCTAACTATCCCTAAAGTCAGATCATAACTCATCCTAGTGGCCTCAACAAATGGTTTTCCGAATATTATTTGGCTTAGGAAATCATCTATCACCGGACGAGTGTCTTCCACTATCATAAAATCGATCTCATAAGTGAAATTACCTATAATTACATGCAATCCCTTCACTCTCCCTACAAAATTACTTATCAAATTCCTATTGGGCATCATCCTAAAATCAAGTTGTTTCTTTATCACCCAATTGTAATAAGTCCTAGTCATGATGTTTACAGGAGATCTAGGATCGATGTAAGCTTTCCATATATGCATATGCCCGATATTGCATGGTATGTTAATGTTAGAGGGGTCTCCCATTTTGATAAGGGGTGTGCCAAGGATGTATGGTCTCTCGGGACTATTGAATAAATCCTTATGGTATTCCCGTTCTTCCTTGGTGGGCAACTTATCAAATTACTTCTCTATAGTTTCTACTCCCTCTAACCCCTTTTCCTTATTAACCTCAACTTCCCTACTTTCATCCCTAGTTTCGGTTTCTACTCCAACTTCATCCTTGTCACTTTCTTCTATCTCCTTATCTATTGGCTTAATGGTGACAACATTGACAAAGTGGACATGTTTAGATGATGAGGGGTCCTTAATTTGGATTCCGTTATTGGTGTCCCTAGTGTCCTTCCTAGGTGTGGTTAACACTTGGTTGTCGAGGGCTTTCAACAAGTTGTCTATCTTGTTGGTCATCTCCGTTTGTTGTTGGTTGAATTCGGTTTCAAACCTAGCTATGCGAGCTTCTTGAGATGCCATGAACTTAGACATCAATCCTTCAAGATTGTTGGTACTACCATAGTTGTTAGAAGGATTGTTGTTGAAAGTACGGTTGGAGGGTGGACCATTTGATTGGTAACGATTAGGCGGATTGGAAGAATTGGGTTGATTTTGTTTCCACCTAAGGTTTGGGTGATTTTTCCAAGAGGGGTTGTAGGAATCACCGTAAGGGTTTGGCTCGGGTTTGAAAGTGTACCACTTATCTCCCGCTTCGTCGGTACGCGAGGATGCGTAGTCCGCAAAAGCTGTTCCGGGGAGTTCCACACAATCACGAGTGTCATGGGGACCACTACATAATTCGCATGAAGAAGTGATTTTGTTCACTTGGCTTGAAGGCTTAGGAGCTTCGTAGGATTTCATGAGAAACTTGACTTGGTCCTCAAGTTCCATGATCCTACGGTCGGGAGTGCTAGAGTTGTTTGAAGGCAAAGATATTGCCTTGACCGTTTTGTTCAAGTCACGGGGATCATTCCAACTTTCGTTGTCATAGAGAGCAAGATCTTCTATGAGTTCCCATGATTGTTCCGCACTTAGATCACGTAGCTTACCACCAGCCGATTGGTCAATGGCTCGCCTCGTGGAGAGGTCGATATGGTCATAAAATATTTGGACTTGAAGCCAAAGATCTATGCCATGATGAGGGACTTTTTGGAGTAAGTCCTTGAAACGAGTCCATGCTTCATAAAGAGATTCATTTTGACGTTGTTGGAACATCAAGATGTCATTTCTAAGCTTAGTAGTTCTCCCCGGTGGGAAGAATTGAGCAAGGAAACGAGTGGTGAGATCATCCCATGTGGTGATGGATCCCGCGGGTAAACGCTCAAGCCATTGACTAGCTTGATCCCGTAGAGAGAATTGGAATAGGCGTAATCGGGTTGTCTCTCTAGTTTCAACATCTAGGTGTATGGAATCTACGATTTTTAGGAAATCCTTAAGATGTTGATTTGGATCTTCGGAACGAAGTCCATGGAATGCACATCCGCTTTGCACCAACCGGATGGTGTCGGATCGCAAGGGGGTCACATTGGCTCCGGTGAGCTCAATGGTGTTACGATAGCCTTGGTGGCTAGGTCGGGAATACTCTCCTAAGGTTCGGGGCCTAAGAGGTTCTAGTGGTGGGTTTTGTTGTGGTGGGATGACGGGTTCAAAGATGTTCCCATCGTCCATGATGTAGGGTGGTGAGAAGTTACGAACAAAAACACAAAGAAATAAGATAGACTAAAGAGAACCTAAAAATAAAAATAAAATCTTTCTAGAAAGGAATCTAGCAAGTAGACCTAATAAAAAGAAATTCTAACCTAGACAATAACTATTCCCCAGGCTGCGGCGCCAAAAACTTGATGCGTAGGGATTGCACCAGGCTTTACCTCTCAAGGGATCTTGAGAAGTTTACAACCCCCACCAGGCAGTGTACCTGATCGATGTAGTATAGTATAATGACAAGTACCGGTGAATTGATCGTTCAGCTAGGAATAGTGTCGCTAGGATTAGAAAACCTAATTACTAGTTCTAGAGATGAGGGATGATTCTTTTTGTATTTTTATATTTTTTAGAAAGTAAGTAAATATCTCGGGTTTGAAGGATTTGGACGGAATTAGTTGCTAGTCAACTAACCCAATACTAAGATGCAATCAAAATAAAATACTAAAAAAATGAAAATAAAACTAAATTAAACTAAGGTTGTGAGCAATAAGTGGAGAAATGTGTTTACTTAGATTTCACTACTCCCTAGATATCTTTTACACGTTAATTACTTGTTATAGATGCATGGATGACGGATTGTATTCCTTAATACCATTCATGGGGTGGCGTACTTAACTCCCCAATCCTATGAGTGCCTACTTCACTCCTATGTCGAGCCGGCTAAGAAGCTCCTAACATGGGATCATTAGAATTTACTCATGCATTAAATACAACCAATAAAACCTAGTACACATCGGTTCATATTTCCTAAGACGTTCAAGCATGTTACCAATTGGAGATCTGTCCGTTTTCTTAAGCCTAACATTGAAATCATTCATCCAATACAACCATAAACAAGTAATCAACACATAATCAACATCTAGGTTTCATTAGATCTAAGCAAACACAAGATAAATCTAGCCTAGCATGGTGGAATCAAGACAAGCACAAGATATAGACAACCAACACATAGACATATTGATTGAATTAAGAAAAGACTTATCTTAATAACACATTTAAGGATTCAAGGGTTGAAAACCCTTGAAAAGCTGTAAAATTCGTATATGGTTCGGCCTTAGGGTTTCTCCAAACTTCTTCCCCTTTTTATGAATGAAAATTAGAAAACTATATATAGATAATAGAGGCTGACGACGTCAAGAACAACCTTGTGACGCCGTCATCTCGCCGCCAAAAGAATCCTCGGACTACGTTGATCTACATCTGACGCCGTCATGTATTCCATTTTTCCAGGCCGTCACACATTTAAATCTTGACGCTCTACTTTGTGACGCCTTCATTTCTGTACTGGGTCGTCATAATCTTTACTCTTGACGCCGTCACCTTCTTCCTCTTGACGCCGTCACACACTGTTCCCAGCATGGAAAATTAAGTCTTTGGCGTTTTCTTCACTTTTATGCTTCAAAAACGTCCGAATTGCTTCCTTTTCCAGATTTCACTACCAAAGTACCTAAAATCACAAAAGGAACGATTTAGGGCAATATTTGATCAAATAAATTCAATTTCGGGCTTAAATGACCCCCTAAAAGTGGTTCATTTTTCGCCTCATCACACCAAAACGTTAACGGGTACCAATATCAATCGGCGGAGTTATCCCGGTAGGTACTTTGTTGTCATACCTAAATCTCAAATATAGTGCATTTGTTTGAACTTAGTCAATACAAATGGGATTCGTCAATCCCAATAGGCCTATTCACAATACTCGTGCTCACTATTACTAGTGATTAAATGGTTCATAATAAGGGATATTGGATTTAGCAAGGATGGCACTTAGTGATAATAAAACAATCAGGTAGCATACAATTTCAAAGCATTGTGTTCGGTTTAAAATAGCATGTACTCCCCCCAAGGGTTTGTAAAACAATTAAGTAATGGAAAGTGGGGCTATGAACTCACCGTGAGTTATGTAGTAAGTAGTGAAAATGATGGTCGAATCGCGAAGGTCTTATAATAGAATGTTGCGACTTAGGTTTGGAGTAATATCAAAGAATATGAAGAATTGCCTATATATGTCTTGCATTTAGTTCATGATATAGTACTTAGTATATAGTGTATGTCTTTGAATAAAAATGGTTTATGAAACATGTATAGTTTGTATATCGCTTACTACCGTTCGGGCCGACAAAATTCAAAGGCCACGCAGTAAACGTTCGAGGAGCTAGGACACTTTAATTCGTAAATCCAGCAACTCGTCGATCCGTTTACCCAAATGAAACCCCTCACATGAAGCTCCCTAGTGTTGTAGTATTTGATAAAAATATATAAGTTTTTGATCCGAAAAGTTACATGTCCAAATAATTGAATAAACTTAGGAAAGTTTATTTTAAATGAAGATTGTTATTTCAATGAGTTTATTAAGCCTAGAGTGGACATTACTTGCAAAGTCTAATGATCATTTGATGGAGTAGATCCAAATTGGTTGATTATGTTACGACTAACACTTTAGTTCATGTTTTCGACTTAGAAGGCCATAAGGTCTTTAGCCGTGGCTTTGCCATGACTTTGGTCATGGCTACCATGGTCTTGAGACTCATCCTTGGCCATAGCCATGGCTGTGGTCTCGGCTTTAAGGTCATTAGACCTCTTGGTTTTACTTAGCCATAACCAATACATGGTACTTTGGGTATTAAAAGGGGTTGTTAAGAATTTGAAGAAACATATCACTCGTTATGCATTTTCAGGGTTCGAGCTTCTTAACTCCTGAATGAAAACGTCGTTCCGAAAAACTTTCTTGTTTTAACTTTTTGATGAAACGGAGCAGAATGACCTCTTTCAAAAAGGTCAGCTGCTTAACAGCTTGTTTTGGCAGTTTCGGCGTTTTAGTTTTGCTAACTTCTTTTGGCCGTATCTTTTGACTCGTGTACTCGTTTTAGGTGATTCCAATTGCTATGTTTTCCTTGTTAAGTCCTCTACCACAGTATGTAATTGTCCAATATCATGTTTATACTATTTTGGTCGAATTTCACAATATATGTCACTAGTTTTCTTGTTTACTTAACATAAGTTAACATATGGTTTCCATAACTTGTTTTAATAGTTTTTATACATCATGAACATAACACAAAGACCATATATAGAATGAATGAAACATAATAAGCATGAAAATAATATTGAGTAAGAAAGTGTATTAGGGTTTCTTACAACTTTAGGCTTTCTAAGAAAGGAAAGTAACTAGTAAGGATATGACTTTGATTGACAAGCTTTACTTTACTTTAGCAATCCTTCTACACCCTTGTATTCTTGAAGGATTTGTGATGAGATTTTAGATGACTTGAGTGGATCTAAACTCAAGAGAATCACCTAAAGTTTCTAAGGATTTGAAGTAGTTTGGATGAATCAAAACCTAACAAGAGTTTTTGAGTTGATATAGCACTTGTATTCTTGAATAATACTTGAAGTAGAGAGAAAATCATGAATGTGTTTGTGTTTGTGATGGTATGAACGACCAAAGGGGGATGAGGAGGGCTATATAGGGTCTTGAGGAGGTGCTAAGAAAGTGCTAGGAAGGTGTAAATGAGGAGGTGCAAGTTTATGATATTTTAGAAAGCTTAGCTTAGAAGTTTACACACATGTAACCAATCCATGAGTACAAGACTTTGAGATTAAGCCATATGCAAGGTGAATCCCCCCTATAGTCGGCCATATGAAGATATGGTGTGACTAGATGATTAACTTGGTATTATTTAGCTTACGGAGTGAGTTTTGGTCCCGGTAATCGCTAACTGTAAGTCGTTAATTCATGAAACTTAAAATCGGGTATTCTAAAAATATAAAACTTATAAAGATGTTAGAACTTATTAATATAACCTATATTAACATATTTAATGAGTGATAAGTTCTATCGGGTTGTTTAAACGCTGTTAAAACTGGAAACGCGGGTCTAAAACACGTAATTCGTGTAAAACGCTGAACTGGAAAACGTAAAATTCTAAAACTTTTGGAATTGTCGTAAAATGAGAGAAAATCATATTTCTATTGTTCATAGTGTTTTATGGACATATCGAGATGCTTGAATGACGTTTAAACCTAAACGTAAATCTCGGACACGGTTTCGTGATTTTTGCAGAAATGATCCGACGAGTGTCAAACTCTCGGATTATCATTAAAATAGTTTAACTTACGAGAATATAAAATAAAAATTTCGGGAGTGAATAGTGAAAGTGAATAGTAAAAATGAATAGTAATCCGAAAATGTGAATTGTTACACAAGATAAGTGAATGGCAACGACCCGGCTCCACATCTCTTATTGTGAGCTAAAGACTCCACTTCTTCTATTCCAACACTAATTCCGTAAACTTTGGTTTTATTAGGGCTAATCTTCAAGCCAGACGATTGTTTTATGCATTCCATAATTGTCATTATGTTCTTAGCATTTGACATATTCCAGTCCCCAAATATCAAAGTATCGTCAACATACTGCAAAGGAGAGATTGGAGTTTCATCTCTCTGCCAATATTTACATCCTTAATATTCCATTTGAGACTACCATATGAACGTAACATTCAGACCTTCAGCCGCTATAAGGTTAAGAAATGCTGACAATGGGTCGCCTTGCCTAACCCATCTCTCCATTTTAAATTCCAGCGTAGGAGACCCATTCACCAAAACCAAAACCATTGCTGACTTTTGACAATTTTTAGTAAGAACACCTTCCTCTTATTTTTCTTTAAAAATTATGGGATGAGATCCTCTCAAGTTACTTGACTGAATTTGGGTCATTATGAACCATTGGATTTCATCCAATGGCTCATAATGCCCTAACTTGACTCAAGTTGTACTTACAACTTGAGAGGATCCTTGTCCAAAAATTATATGGTTTCATTTGCTATTAGACCACCATCTAAAATATATCTCCTTTTAATAAATGCACTTTGCTCCTCCCCGACAACCTTATCAATGACTTTTTTCAATCTCTCAGCAAGTATTTTTTAGACAATCTTATATAACAACCTATTAAACTAATAGGTCGGAAATCCCCCAACGTAAGGTGGTCATTAATCTTTGGAATTAAAGTAAGAAACGACGAGTTGCGGCCTTTAGAGATTTGACATGTATGCCAAAACCACTCAATTGCCTTCAACAAATCTTCTTTAATAATCCCCCAAATTTTTTTAATAAACCAGAAATTAAATCCATCAGGACCGGAGCTTTTTTACTGCCACATTGTTTAATAGCATCCCAAACCTCATCTTCCTGAATGAAACATTCCAGTTCATCCCTATCTTCACTTGAAATGGTTTTAAAGTTACCATTCACCAACACCGGTATGATATTATTTGGTTCACTAAAACTGTTTAAAAAAATCAAACGCTTTTTCTTTTTTACTAGCCGGGTCATCACACCAAACTCCATCCACAACCAGGCCATTCAAATTCGATTTTTTGTAGTTACTCCGGATACACTGATGAAAAAACTTTGAGTTTTCATCACCCTCCAACACCCACTTAACTCTAGACTTTTGTTTCTTCATTTCATTACACCGCATGTCTTTCTCTAACCACCCCTTCCTAGCTTCTTTCCACCTATCTAATTCCTCCTCGTCCAAATCTCTTGATTCGGATAACAATTCCCATTTTGTAGCTTCATTTTTTAGATCTTCGATATCTTTGTTGTTTCTTCCAAACTTCACTTTGCTCCATTCTTTTAGACCTTCTTTTACATTTTTTTAACTTATCTCTAAAAATAGTCTGCGTTGAATGAAAACACCCCGTTTTTTCCAGCAATCTGCCACCAATTTCTTACATTCACTATCATCTAGCCAAACATCAAAGAATCGAAATGGTTTGGGACCGAAATCAACAACTTTATCAACAAGCATCAAAGGACAATGATCTGACAGTTTTCTTTCCTTTGCCACCACCACCAACGAGCTCCAAAAGTTACAAAACCGATTATTAACGAGAAATCGATTGATCTTACTAAATTTTAACCCGTCGTCACTAACTCTTGTGAATATTTTACCACCTAAAGGGATATCAATCAAATCATCTCCCGTTATTAAATTATTAAAAAGCTCCACTCCTCTCCTATTAAAGCACAAATTTTTTCTTTCATCAACGTTTCTAACTTCGTTAAAATCTCCAAAAATACACCATGCCGCATCTATAGAATTAATTATCCTTGAAATTTTTTCCCATAGTGAACTTTTCACGGCCAAATCCTGAGGAGCATACATTAATAAACTCAACTAAACCTTCTTTTCCTTTCCAAGACCCAACAACCGCAAGTAACCCCACTTCTCCCAACGCACTTGTGTTAAAAAACCATGAATTGTCCCAAATCGTAATGATCCCACCTGAACTGCCAATGACATCTACCTTTGCATACCCAAAAGACTCCGATCCCCACATATAATGAACCACTTTTTCATCTACCTGGTCCATTTTAGTTTCTTGAAGACCTAAAATTAATGGCTTATTGTTATCCATTAACTCGTTGATCCACTTTGTTTTCCCCTCGGCACCCAACCCTCTAATATTAAGAGATATAGCCCTCATTAAACCATTGTAACAAAGACCCCAACCACATCAATCAATTACACCTATCGTTCATCTCATTCAAGAGCCCGCCACTCTGGTTTTTTAAAACACTTCCATCAACGACATTCAGCCATTTGAAACCTAATTTATCACCAATAAATCTTACCATGTCACTTTCTTTTGAACCACTGGAGGATGTTGACCTCTGAGATGTGACTGCCGCCACATGTGTATCAGTTTGTCTCAACAACTACATTGTCACCAGGTATATTTTCTTGCGTGCCATCATGATCATTAACCACCAGCGTACAACCAGCTGCTTCAACTTCAATTTATTCATTCACTTCAGGTACATTTGCTTGTTAACTTGATCATTAGTCACCATTGGGCCGTAAACAGTTCCATCTTCAATATTTTCATTAACTTTTGACTCTGAGGCAGTCTTTCACCAATATTTCTTCCATAATTTTAGTTTCAGTCACTAGGATTGTTGGAATTATGATATCATGACATTCATATATTATAAACCAAACACATCAAGTGAGCATAGCGGAAGCAATTATAACAAGATCATATAACATGTAATTAATTAATCAATATTAAATAGTAAACATACCTTTGTGATTCTAGCCCGAACAAGAATCAAATTGCAATCTTCAATCAAGAACCCTAATTAGGGTTTATGTGGATTATAAGAATTACCCCTTACCTCTTTTGTAATTCAATCCAAGAATCAATCAATAGTGTGATTGTATCACGTTCTTGTACACACGTACTATTAGCGATTCGATGTGAATGCTAGTTCTTGACCACAATAAATTTACCAAACACTTTGTAATGTTCAAGGTTACTCGCAAATCCCTTTTCTTGGGGTTTTGCTCGTTGTCCTATGAACAAGAGAGGAAAAGAAGAAGTTTGGCCTTCTATTGAAATCAAGTGTACCAAAGGATGAATACATGGGGATGTATTTATACCTTTATGATAGATATCAAGTTTGCTATGGTTTCTGATGTGGGATTCCATAGTTTTGACCAAAACAAGCTCAAGAGAGGATTTCTAGAACCTTCTCTTGTCTTGTTTTACTTTCTTCGTATCCCGTTGACATTTACCAACCGTTAGTCAATTTCATTAATTATTTAACGCTCTTTAGTCGTTTATTGTGAATTAAATAATTAAATATAACATTTTATATTAATTATTTAAACATCGAGTCTCATACGTAAAGTGTGCAATCCCGTGATCTTGAGTTCGATCCTAACATACGACTACTAAAATAATGTCCATAAACTAACAGCTCCCACTTGGACATATTTTAATAGTGTAATCACATCGGTTAGCGTCTAGCAACACTTCGATGCCTCTAGTACAACTCGAGTAAGGCTCCTGGAAAAACCTTTTAATGATTTCTCATTATTATTATCCTTTTGTTTCTAATACCACGTTAATAAGAATATGGATCAAAGTCATTCCTTAATTAACCATTATGTTTCTCGTTGTTAGTGATTGATCAAGATTACCAAATCACCTGAACATATTCAGGGAAGATCTTGGGCACGGCCATGCAAACATCTTGACAACCCTACGAGGGGCCCAGCAGTATTAAACTCCAAAACTAAATTTGAAGGAACAAATTCTATCTTGACTACAAGCAAAACCCACAAACTTTGTAACACTTTCGAAAACAACCCTTATGACTACCAGTTACGTATAGCGTTAAGTTGTTCCACAAAAATGTACTACATTCATGACACTTGTCTTGCATCTCAAGTCTGAGGATAACTTCTCATGATTTACTTAATGACAAGATCCAAAAAGTAACATCATGTAGTTGGGATAAGTCCTATATTCTGTATCATTGAATATCATCTGAAATGGCATGTCTACGCATCAATATACTTTAAGTATATTATACCAACCTTCAGATTTGTCTTGATTTAATAATATTCCCATATTATTAACTGACAACGGACAATTTAGAATAACATTTATTCATGGATTAAACATACAAATATAGGATACAATTTATTATAAATTAAACATACCATGTATTTCAATTTATCATAATACTTGTTTAACATCCCTTATCCAAATACTAAATAGATCAATGCATGATAACTCTTGTTGATGAATTATGTCTCAAGCAATGACATTCATACTTGTTGACAAGACATAAATCATCCAACTTTGATCTATCGGAATTTTAAGAATACTTATTTCAAGAATTCAACTATTGAAATTCTTATATGTGCATAGTCAACTATTTTGATAATGCCATATTTCATAAAAATATGAGACATCCTTAACCACCAATTTATGATAATTAAACTTCCAAATATTTTAAAGTTTAAAGTATTCTTATTCTCTTAATGTATAATGCAACTTATGCTTTTAGTAAGCACAACTAGTACATATAGCAAAGAATGAAATCCTTGCCATAACTAGTATTGAGTGTCATCTCAATTTCAATAACATCATTGTGTGCAACAACAATATACTATTAAAACTTTCCGTAAACATTAATATCTATTGTGTAATGTTTGATGCCCTTCAAACTTTCAAGTTTATTGGCTATGACAATTTTCACAACAATTGAAAAATTGTTCATTTATAGAATTTGGAAGCTATTCCAGATTTAGGATGTGATTCTATAATCAAACATATTCTTTTAGAATATTACACAAGTTATCTAATAACTTTTAATTAGATATTAATATTTCCAAATCATCTTGAAATCAAGCATTATACAACAAAACATGATGTTCATGAAAAATCTTTGAGTCATACTTAAATTTTATTCATGTTGTACATATCCATTTAGACTTTCTAAATAATATATCATGTTATATTAGATTTATTTACCGCACATGTTTCAACAATAAACATTCATTCCAAGGTTGTATGTCTTATTTCCTAAATCTTTAAAGTTTCATTCCAAACTAAGACTTAACTTTTAACTTATATGGAATGTTACCTTTTATATGTTCTACAACATATATGATTTAAGAAATTAAACATAATACTCCCACTAGCTTTTAGGAATACTTAGAAATTATCTTATTTCAATTATAAATCAAAACATGAATTTAATAATTAAATATAAGAGTAATCTTCTAGATGTATGCATTTATCCATCCATGGATTATTGCACTTTGTACACTTCCAAAGATTTATTTGAATTCATAAACTTCTTTTGATTACTTATCATCCTCGCTCAAATAATCACTCAAGAAAGAGTTTTGATATTTCATTGTCAATTTCATAAATATGACAATCATAATCTTTATATATTTAATGTGTTTAGAAAAGAATATTCAATCACAGTTAATTGCTTAAGTGTGATTAATAATCTTGTCATAAGACATGCATTAAATACGTGCACAATATTGTCCATATGATTTCTATACAAAGATTTAAACCACAAAGGTTAACATATCTTTGAAGAAACTCATCTTCATTTTCTAGTCTAACTATTAAGATAAA
Organism: Artemisia argyi; assembly: GCA_030686995.1. NCBI lineage: Eukaryota > Viridiplantae > Streptophyta > Magnoliopsida > Asterales > Asteraceae > Artemisia > Artemisia argyi. Next base: position 156,158,771 of record CM060682.1, on the reverse strand, counting down.
CCACATTTCTAAAATTGATTATCTTTATGGACAGCATCTTAATCATTCATATCATGTATACTTTACCCAATTACATATTTGATAATGTATCATAATGATTATCAGGTTTACAATAAACCTGCAAATCATAGCCCTCAGCATATTAATCAAATATCTGAGATATATTGCTTTTCAATGAATGATAATTCCATCATCTCGAGATTTAACATTTAAATGTCAAACTTTATTATCATGTTGAGATTTAATATTCAAACGTCAAACTTCATCATGATATTTACTAGTGTATTTTAGAAGATTATGTATCTTGTAATTTTATCTTTTAAAGATCAACACTCCCACTTGCTTTTAGCAATTTAAAGACTATCTTTAAATACTTAGCAAATAAAGCAACAATACAATATTCTCTTTTAGGATATTACAAATACATATTGACAGTTCCTGACTTTACTTTGTTAATAACCTCTTCATAAGCAGTTAAACAAATTTAGAACTACAATTTAAGATTTAATGTAATTCATCACATTCATCACATTCCATCATGCGATGATGTCTTATTAATCTTCTAGGTTGGAGTTTTATTAAATATGTCCAAGCCATACTCAATATTTTAACCTTGATAACTTTTGGAAGAAAAGAAATCATAGTCATCTTTAATCAAACAATTTAATAATAGTTTGATTTTCCTAATTGAACATATCATAAACATTTGGTATTTCATTAGTATCAATATTGCAAGACAATCTAACAATATTTAAGATAACCATATTCGTTTTGACTTGTCTATTTGCCAACTAAGTCATTTTAATGGTATAATGATATTCAAGCCAATTACACGCTTTATAACACAAGTACTTTTTACAAAGTCACTTCATGTCCATGTCTTTACAAGAAAACATAAACTGTTATAATCCCACTATACGTTGTAAGTCATTTAACAATTTAATAACTTCATTTATATGTCTTAATTAAAAAACACAACAAGATAACGTCTTACTTTATTATAAGTCCAATTAAAAGACTTTATGTTTATATCTTTACAATGAAACATAAACATGTTTAACTAAAGTAATTATGAACACCATCTTTTGGTTTCAATAGTAATTTCAAGTTAATATATTACTTCACAATAATGTAAACAATATTATTTATTCATTTATTTATGTCATTCCAAGAACACATAAATATTCAGATTAAAGCAGCATTAGATTACTTTATTAATTTATGTCATTCCATGAATTCATAAATATACAAATTAAAGTAGTCTTGATATCATATTGACACATGTTCTAATAGGTATCTAATTTAGAAACTGCAAATTCTCATAGTTTAATTACATCAGTTGATCTGCTAGTAATGAAAATATGAAATTCACCTTGTTGTTGCAATCTAGTTAAGCTCTCACATAACATAAATTGTAACACCAAGTGTTTCTTGAATTAGCTTAGTATAATTCATATTAGAACATTATTCTAATCTAGAAACTGCAAATTCTCATAGTTCAATTACATCAGTTGATCTGCTAGTAATGAAAATATGAAATTCACCTTGTTGTTGCAATCTAGTTAAGCTCTCACATAACATAAATTGTAACACCAAGTGTTTCTTGAATTAGCTTAGTATAATTCATATTAAAACATTATTCTAATCTAGAAACTGTAAATTCTCATAGTTCAATTACATAAGTTGATCTGCTAGTAATGAAAATATGAAATTCACCTTGTTGTTGCAATCTAGCTAAGCTCAATTGTAACACCAAGTGTTTCTAGAATTAATATTAGAACATTATTCTCTTACCTTGTAGTCAAGAGAATCCATTAAATCATATCTTTATAAGTTGTTTCTTGCACACATTAAAGATAACATTTCTCCCACTTGTGCATGGAACAACCTCATATAGTTGATAAACAACATGCCATGCATTTGTTTATGTGTTCAATATGATTGTGTCATAGATTTTAGCATAATAAGTATATGTAAAACAACAATGTCTTGTAAGGAAACGTACAAGACTATCCTTAAAAGTATGAGTGTCTACACTTGGAAAGTAATTATCTTTAGCTACCAAGATGTCAAAGCTTGTAACTCCCACTGAATTAAAGATCATTACAATAATTCCTTATTCAGTGATAAGTACACAATACTCCCACTGAATTTGACAACATTGTAAATGTTTCATCTCCAGTGAAAACAAATATTGTGTCTTTAACTTTCCTACACCTTTAAATATCCATGCGTAACAATTACTTATGCACTAAAGAGTGTATTCTACTACGTAAATGATGGACTATCCATCAAATGCTATTAACTTGAAAATTGGGCATGCAATTTCTTCCTTAACAGGTCTACCATCCTACAATGTATGTAACACCTTTAAAATAGTCAAAACAACTAGTTTGTCTTTAAACATTTTGCAGTAATTAGTCTAGCTTCTAATTATAATAACTCATAAAATGTCATACATAATTTTCTGTTAATCAAATATCATATTTGTTACTAAGAATTTGATCACCAAATGAGGATGATAAAATCCATATGAAAAATATTCGCAATTTTCTTAACTATTAAAAAATTTGCTATGAGTTATATTAGAATTTAGACATATCTAATATTCCTATTATCCTTTCTCATTCATGAAAATGAATAGGATTGTGTCTCACTCTTCCTTAATAGAAAGAAGACTTCTTTTGTCTTTTAAGTAAATATTTCTTAATCAAACATTTGTTTGAAAACAGAACTAGATCAATTTACCAAAGCCCAAAATGCGTTTACGGTTTGAACGTTGCATTAATACATTAAAACGAATTACAAAATTCAATTTCAGTATTTTCGATAATTAGATCTTTTAGAAAATAAAATACTCATTGGTAAATATTCATATAAACCATAATATTTTCTTAAAGCTAGGATCCTAATTGACATAGTATCATTACATCAGTTGATCTGCTAGTAATGATAATATTCAACAAGGTAATTGTCGAACAATAATTGCCAATATCATATTGCAATTCCTAGATTATTATGGGATTTACTTTAACAAAACTTTTGCAAAGTAAGCATGTTTCATCCCCATCTAATGCCTTGAGTCCAAGATCTCACTTCCTACTCAATTTAAGTCATCTAACTTAAAAACTGCAAACTCACAAATCCATCACATCAGTTGATCTGCTAGCAATGAATTTATGAAATTTACCTCTCTATTTCAATCTCGCCAAGTTCTCACATGACGTAAATTACAACTTCAAGTGTTCTTAATTAGATGGCATTTGACTTAATTTTATAAGGGTATTAATTTTGACGTGATCAAAATAATGTATGAAGAAGCATGTATACAACTTCATAACATTAGTTTTACAAAACAATTTTATTACCAATTTGCTAAGAGTAAAATAACAAAGTTTTGATTGAGGTATCGGGTTCACCAATTAAAGAATTACCAACAATTATCGTCCACTATATCGTACTTTTGCATAAGCCCTAAGGCTTAGTGTTTCGGATAATCATTGTGGAATTGTGGTGAATTCACCCTTAAGATGACAATGTACGTAATATAGTGATATAGGTAAGTCTAGGGTCGGCAACCAGGCAGTTGTAGAGAACCGGTAGGTGCATGAGCTTTAAAAACCCCTCTCTACAAGTACGTTGGATGGCAACCTTCGGTTCGCCTTTCGCACACTATGTACAAAAACATCAATCAACCAATCCTTTGAAATTTACTCTTAAAACCAAAACAATTTCGCCATTTATTTAGTCCGTATTATTTTTCTATACAAAAAATTACTCTTTTCGTTTATAAACATGTCTAACATTATAATAAACAAAAACAAGTAATATAAAATAAAAAATAAAACAACTAAATAAACATATACATAACATAACAATTAAATATGTATAAAACATGTAGCCACATGCAAATCTTATTCAATAGTCCTATTAATAATCAAATCTAGGTGTATAACGTATTTATTCAATTAAGGCTTTCTTCTTCTAGGAAAAAGAGCCACATGCATCGATAAATCGATTGCGTAAGCCAAAACTAAACAAATACCACATAGCACATAATTGATTACTTAATATTGGAGTCTCCTCAATTCGACATCTATTAATAAATTTACATGTTCCGATATAACTTAACAATTAATTTATATTTATATACAATTTAAACCATTTAAATTATCACACAATATAAAATCCATGCAAATATGCACTTTTTCATGGATTAAGCTTAACAATTAACATATTGCACCAAGATCGTTTACTAAAACGCATAACAAATTACATGACATCCTAGGGTTTCTAATCATATTAAAAAATCAAAAACCAAAACCCTAAAACCCTTTAAGGTCTAAATCGACCAATAAAAAAAATTAGGGTTAGGAATCTAAAAACCCTAAAAACATGTAACTAAACGAATCAAGATCCAATTTTTATGCGTTTCGATAATTAATTACACATTATAACGGCTCTAGATGCCACTGTTGGAATTATGATATCATGACATTCATATATTATAAACCAAACACATCAAGTGAGCATAGCGGAAGCAATTATAACAAGATCATATAACATGTAATTAATTAATCAATATTAAATAGTAAACATACCTTTGTGATTCTAGCCCGAACAAGAATCAAATTGCAATCTTCAATCAAGAACCCTAATTAGGGTTTATGTGAATTATACGAATTACCCCTTACCTCTTTTGTAATTCAATCCAAGAATCAATCAATAGTGTGATTGTATCACGTTCTTGTACACACGTACTATTAGCGATTCGATGTGAATGCTAGTTCTTGATCACAATAAATTTACCAAACACTTTGTAATGTTCAAGGTTACTCGCAAATCCCTTTTCTTGGGGTTTTGCTCGTTGTCCTATGAACAAGAGAGGAAAAGAAGAAGTTTGGCCTTCTATTGAAATCAAGTGTACAAAAGGATGAATACATGGGGATGTATTTATACCTTTATGATAGATATCAAGTTTGCTATGGTTTCCGATGTGGGATTCCATAGTTTTGACCAAAACAAGCTCAAGAGAGGATTTCTAGAACCTTCTCTTGTCTTGTTTTACTTTCTTCGTATCCCGTTGACATTTACCAACCGTTAGTCAATTTCATTAATTACCTAACGCTCTTTAGTCGTTTATTGTGAATTAAATAATTAAATATAACATTTTATATTAATTATTTAAACATCGAGTCTCATACGTAAAGTGTGCAATCCCGTGATCTCGAGTTCGATCCTAACATACGACTACTAAAATAATGTCAAGAAGGATTTCATTGGAATTTGATCTCGATCTTTTTGGTAGACTGAGATGTATCGAAACTGCTCTTTTTTTCAATAGCTGGAAACCTAACTTACCTTTCCAGCCCTTCTTATTCCTGATTTGTCCTCCATTAAAATACTTATTGTCTTCTGTTTTCTTCTCTTAAAAAAGGATGCCTCACTAATGAATCATTGTTCTTACCTTTTTACTTAATAAACTTGTATTTTGTTTTCAGTGTATGCAAGTTGATGATCTTCTACAGTGGGTAAAATAATGTCGTAACCGCCTTGCCGTAATAAAACATGTGTTACTCACGTACAATGACAAATTGATGAACATCTGTTGCATAAAAGTTCACCCCGGTGGCCTGGTACCAATATTAGTTATCACAAACGCAGAATTATACAAAAGAACTCAGCAATATATTATGGTACCACTTCCGTATTCCAACTTGTCCCGGTTTAGATCAGTCTAGTCGCTTTTCGGATATATTGTAAGTATCATAACATGCAAACAACAAATGAATTATAATAATGCACACTCAACTGCATAGGGGACTATACTCCAAAGCTTTCAATAATACAAAAAATATGAAGCTCTAGAAGAGATACAGGGACATCTTAAGTTTGTTTTGTTTCCATCTAGGAAGCTGATAGAACGCCCTTTTTGGCATGGAAAATTTCTCTTGAAACTCGTCTTCAGATAAATAGGCCTACAAAAAGAATAAAAAACATTAAAAACAGTCAATGGTGTGATATAAAGTCCATCGTGCTGCATGAGGTCAATAATAATAAAATTTAGACGAAATGGAGATTCACGTGTACCTCTCTCTTTGTAATGTCTATGTCGGGAACCGGGTCTGGTGAGTTGATTTTTACCCGATCGTATGGGTAGTTGGGCAAGTTGGAGTCACTCTGGCTTTGACCATTAGAACCCAATTCTTTGGAAGCAGAAACCGGTTTGTTAACTGTGACAAGAACTTTTTGAGTTATACCGCAACCAAAAGACCATAAGAGATACAGTTGGACTTGTCCCAAGTTCAAACCTAGTACTTCACCGTTCAAAATCACATGGATTTTATTTAAGATTTAGAGATGTTTTTACTTGGTGACCGTGGTTTCCTGATCTCAACCCAATTACATAATTTGATTTTGAACATTTTAGTGTAAAATTAAATTGTCAGCTGATTCTAATAATTTTATAGAATTTTTACTGATTATGGAGTTTAGCCCACTTTGACCTTAAAAGTCCAAATTTTTCATTCACTACGAAAATGTAAACATACCTGCACTGCGAACATCAGGGGAAGATGCTGATGGGATCATTCTACGAACAGGAGGGCTGGAAAATCGACGAGTGTTTGTGGCGTTAAATTCAGACCTAGAAAAAGTAGGAATGGAATCAAGAGACTGTCTTCGGGTTAACCCATTAGGAGCTGGAGATGGCCTTCTCGAGCCATTCGGAGTGGGAGATGGTCTTCTCAAACTGTTCGGAGTTGGAGACGGTCGTCTAAAACCGTTTGGAGTTGTCTCTTTGGAGTAAGCATTCGGTGAACTTCTTAAAGGTGCCTAAAACGTCACTCTTAGTATAAGTAATTAATTAACTTTAAATATTGATAATGTTGAAGAGTTACTTACTTCAAGTTTTTGCGATTGACCTTTCAAAATAGCTAGTTTTCGCTCAAATGAGTTTCCAAGCATCTACCAAACAAAGTTCAAATTTGCATCAAACACTGAAACTTCAAAAAGATCTAAAAAAGAATTTGACAGCAATTTGCAAGAATTTGTACAATAAAAACTCGAGGAGAAGCTTATGTAAGGCTTAACTTACATTTGCTTTTGAAGCATCCCATTCAAAAAAACGAGTGAAAAAGGGTGGTTCGTGCCCTTCTGTAACCACGTATGTAGGAGTATCCATGGATAAGCATTCTCCCAAAACATCTTTCTTGAGGAATGCCTGTTGCACGCGAAAATAATTAGCTCAACAAAAAGATTTAATATAAAAACATATATAACATAAAGCAAACAAAGTATAAAACAACTACCACGTCTCATTATAGTTGCAACACTTTATTTTCCGCATACTTTCAAATATCAAGCAAAATTGAATGGATTTTGTGCATAACATATCATCATGCGACGTGTCAGAGTCAAAAGTTGCAATTTTTAGAGATGAAAGAACAAACTACTTTTTAACATACAATGAAAACATACCAAACCGATAGATAGGGCTTGTTGCTTGGACTTAACAAGTGAATTGTGACCTATCCACACGTAAATTTCAGAAAAACAGTCGAGTACTAACACGTCTTCAGTAGTTAAATCATCCTGAGTAAAACTGAATATCTCTTTAACCTGAAAATTGGACGATAATCCAACAGATTGTCAAATGGTATTCTAATATGTAAAAAAGAAAAACGCGTCTATAAATAAATTCGTATATGTAATGAAAAATTGTACCTTAAGATTACTTGATTGAGAACCAACATCTGGTATTAAAAATAAATAAATAAATAAATAAATAAAGAGCCAGGAACCACCATTAAACCATATAAAAGCTTCTAACTTCTGAACTGAAGGAGAATTGCATTACAGTAATTTCTTACCTTCGGTATATGTACAAACAAATAAATGTGGGTCTTCAATGGATCTTTTTATCTCTTTCTCCTTTGGATATTCAGTCTTCCCACCAAGTGCTTCCCAGAAAACATCTGGTTCACTACCTTCTCTAACCAATATAGGTTGCCATGTTGGCTACAAATAATATGAGATAGTTACCACTAAGTATTTGGTACAAAGAATTTTGATAACTAGAAGCTGAGATGTGTACTAACATTTAGCAAATCTAACATTCCGTACACAAGATCATGATCCTGGGTAGTTGAGAGGTTTCCTAGCCAAGCGAAGATAGATCCTTGAGCCTTAAGAATGTAGCATGATGAGGAGTTTAAAGATCGAGAAACCTGCAATCAGATTTATATAACCACTTTAATGAAGCACATCCAAATATCCCTTGTATAAGCATTTTGGTTTGTATTCAGATACACATGCATCATTTTTGTGGCACTTTTCATAAATATGATAAATTTTTTAATCATCGAAAACCTTTGTACTCGATGGACTGGTGGTTCCATTATGGGTCAGGGAATAAAAAGGACCGACTTACTCGATCAACCTGAGCAGCCTGCATATTGTCACGATTTGTTCCCTGTATTCGGAAAAGGGCTGTCTTTTTATCATCATAAGTTTCATCATCAAGACCTTTTTCAGTAATATATGACTTGTATCGTGAACCCATACCACCCTGAAGAATAAGAAAATGACAAGTTAAGAAACATTTATGGTATCATCCACAGTAATGTAAGAGCTTTTTAAGAAATAGTAGATCAGCGGCATCAGCCATATTAAGAAAAAGGTACAAACCTTGAATATAATTAGCGTCTGAAATATCATGAAGAATTGAGATGGTTCCTTGTTCTCGACAATTCGAGCCTGAAATCATTACATGAATGTCGCATGTAAACAAAACATTTTTAGTAATGTAAAACATGGGTTTTCCCTAATCCTAAAGAAATTAGGACTACAGGGGTTATTTGGGCCCGTTTTAAAAGTGATCATGTGATGAAAGAAACATGGTGTATAAAATGCATGATGTAGGAAAGAGTGCTCGTTTATGTAAATACTTTACTATTCTAACCACTTCTTAGATAGCCATAAACCGATTAACTGAGCACTATATAGTAAGATCCTTATAAGCAGAAGTAGTGGCCGAAAAACTAGAAGTTGATGATTCTAATGATCACTTTCCACACATCCAAACCGCCACTTAGTGATAATAGTTGTAGCTAAATATAAACGTATGTGGAGATTTTTAATATCTGTAATAAGAAACGGTAATTGTTGAATGAACATTTTATTTCAGTTAAAGGTGTAGCAGACAGCAAATTACTAGGAATTGAGAAGATAACTAACCAATACGGGATCTCCTTTAGTTGAATCAACAACACCACTAGTAAGCGCAATTGCTTCAGCTCTATCTTCCTGCATATTGATCAAAATTTGAGCTTTATAACTTAAGATACCTTGAAATCTTACATTTTCTCAACCTTGAAATCTTACATTTCCTATTAATGATGGGAATAAACTTTGCTTACCATTGAACTGTTGTTCCCAAGCCAAATGTAAAATAAACGCTCCTCTCTTCCATTGGCAGAATATACATACTGCACGGTGTAACAGTCCCCACTATAAAGCTTTCTTTGTTCTGCAACAGGAACAAGCGACAACTTACCACTGTTTACTCTCCACACCTACGATGAAACAAAAAGTAGTCACATATAAGAGCAGATGGTGCAAGATCCAGCTGGAAATAATGCTAGGGTCTATGTTGGCATACATTTAATCCCAAATGGCTTAATTAGAGAATAGTGTCTATATGGGAATGGGTCAAACGGGTTGAAAGTTGCCAAAAAGTGTATTTTGTCATTTAGATTATTACTGTAATAGTTTATAGGATTATTGTAGTAATACTGCTTATAATCATATTTAATGAATAAATAATTATATCAAAAATAAAAATGGACGAAAAAGTGTTTGTGGTTTACGGGGCTTGATCAGCACAGAAAATTGAGCTGTTTTGACTTGTAAAAGTATGTAAATTTGTAGAGTGACAACAAAGTATCACTGGTAGAGAGTAACCTTTAGTGTACCATTGCAATCAATGTGTGTACTGTCATCTTCATCAGGAAGCTCCTCCACATCATAACCCGTTTTCTTGAACATTGCTGAAGTTGGAATAGACCACAAAATATGTGTATGTCATAAATAACCGCCATGATAATAACTTTGTGAATCGGTGCTGTGTTGTTAATCAAATTTATAAAGTTGTTGCAATAAGAAAAATAACCTGCTACTTTCCCTCGACCTTCTTCATATAGCTTGGTCTCTACTGTTTGAGGCCAATCATCAAAATATGACTTGAATATGGTGGTTTCTGATCCTTCTTTTAAGACTGCTAAATGGGTATTTACGGGTCTTTCTTGAGCTCGAAGGAAATCCTGTAGATGCAATAAATATATCAAAATAACATACTAGATTTGCCAAGTTCAGCTAGAGCTGCAATCAAGTCAAGCTTTTATCAAGCAACTCAAGCTCGAGCTCGAGCTTGGCTCGATCAAGTCAAGCTTTTATCAAGCTCAAGCCCTAAAATTAGCTCGAAATATTTAACAAGCCAAGCTCAAGCTTTGGATAGCTTGGCTCGAGCTCGTATCAAGCTTTTATCAAGCTTTAATATAGATATTTTCATATAAGTTTCATATAAGTAATTAGAAGCAAATTTGGTTATTAAGTTAATTATAATTCATAAGGGCTTAGTTCGTAAATATTGGATAATGTATTCTAGAAACCTTTAACCCTACCAAACGTCCAAACGATTTGTATTCTAATGATCTAATCTAAGCGTCTCCTCAATCTCCTCCACTCATTCAACCACCTAGTCCAAAGTTTTTTTTTTTTTTTTTTTTTTTTTTTTCAAAAGTATTCGTAAGTTCAGTTATCAATTTATCATTATCAAGATTTTTAATTTAATAATCTTAAGTGTTACATCATCAATCTATATTATATACATGTATCTGTGTTTTTTATCTTGCCGTTGTTAAGTGTTAGCATCATCAATCTATTTACGCAAGTACTCCATATGTAAATATTTACGCAAGTATTACTTAATATTGTGTTGCTACTCTTGCTTACTTAAAATACATATACTTATTGTTGAGTTTAGCTATTGAATAAAATATTTTTGTATTCATTCAAGCTTTTCAAGCCAAGCTCAAGCTTTGCTCGAACCTACTCAAGCCAAGCTCAAGCCTGGATGATGAAAGCTTGACAAGCTATCAAGCCAAGCTCAAGCCTAGTGTTTTTCTTTCAAGCCAAGCTCAAGCCTTGTTGAGCTTGAGCTCGGCTCGACTCGATTGCAGCCCTAAGTTCAGCCAATTAATGTCAAAGCAGGTCAGCTTGGGTTATATATTTTAGGAGCTAAGGATTAAACGAGATAACTAAAAAAAATAAAAAAATAAAATAAAAAATAAAAAAATAATAAATAATAAAAAATAAAAAATAAAAGAAAGAAAGAAAGGAAAGGAAACTGGTCCAAAATGTGTGATACACATTTGATATACCAAGTATTTGTAAGGTTAAAAGAATGTACAAAAGTGTTGATGTGTCAACCCAACCCACTTTTGACGTGTTACCCAACCCGCCCTATAGCAACCTATGAGATCGAGTATCCATAAATAAAAGCGCACACACAAGAACTACCTCTGCTGCTGAGATAGATTTCTTTCGTTCTGTTAATGAGGTGGTTTTTCCCATCCACACAAAAATTTGAGTATCACCATCCAGCAAGAAGCATTTATTTGATTCAAGCATCGACCTTTTCAACCTACCACTCCCACTTTGAGTGAACTTTCCTTGAAGTGTTATCCTATTGTAGTTAAAAACGATAACCCATTATAATAGAAAACACAAATCACAACAAATTAAGAGTTCAACAAATTCCAGAATAATTTATGCACCATTTGGGAGCAACTCACCAAAATAATTTAACGGCTGAAGTTTGAGCTTGTTGTTGATCAGAAGGTGGATCCTTTGGAATGGGAGCATAACCACCAAAAAAGTTCCAAAATTCACCCACTTCAGCATCACCAACAAACTTTCCATCCTCTACAACAATCGAAAAGGTCAAAAGTCAACATTTGCTATGTTGCTGAGAAAAAGGAGAAAATTGAAAAAACATCTTACCTATTGCTGCCACTTCACACTCCCCCTTGTGCTTATATTCTTTGATATACTGAACCACCTCCAAAGCTTTCGCTCTTTCCTGTATGCTGGAATTGCATCCACTGAATTGAAAAATCTTTGACGATGTGTCAAGTATGAATACATCACGGTGGTTCAAGGATGACCGTGAAAACGGGACCTAATCATCATACAAATAAATCATTAAGGCAATATTCGTGTATTAGAGTTGTGATCTATTTTATAAAAAAAGAAGTGTTTACAAAAAAAAAAAAAAAAAAAAAAAAAAAAAAAAAAAAAAAAAGAAAAGAAAAAAAACTTACTTCTTTCACATGCACCACACGATCTCCTTTGCATGTTAACAGTCTGGTTTCGTAAGCTGGACCTTTTAACTGTGTTTGCCCTGAAGAAAATACACCTTCAACTGGGATGATGCATGGTTTGAAATATGACAAAAATTTCCCGGTTTCTTGACCTTGCACTTCCTTATATTGTACAGATTGAGACCCTAAGGCTGCATCCAATTCGAGGGTTTTGTCCGATGCCAGAGCTGAGTCAAGCTGCCACATCAGCAGAAAAATCTTAAACTCCTTTTTAAGTAAAGAGCCAACATCTTTGAAACATGATCCTTCATTAAGTATATGCAGTATATACATGAAACCACCATCAAGTGGCCTAGTGGTTAGGCACCCTGATGTACAGGTGGCCATGGAAAGGGTCGGAAACAGTCGGGGGATGCCCCGGTGAGGCCGCTTACATCTGAGTCAAAGACTCGCCCTCCCCTGGTACCTGAACTGGTAAAACATTATCCGTTTACCCGTTTTAGTCTACACATGTAGATGTGCAGAAAAACAAAGTTACTGTTGCAATGATTCATTTACAGATACAAAGGTGGTGTTTGAATGTTCAGGTACCTAAAGTGACGGATATTTAAGTAATTTACATTTACGATTACGCCTTATTAGGTTTCAAATATGATTACAAAATATTATAATTCATAATCGGTTCACTAGAATGCTCAATACTAGTAATTACAACTTCAAATCCCAATAATCAGTGTCCACGCACATCCAAACAGTCCCTGATATTGATTTGCCATTTTTGGCCAATTATTTAGATCACACTTGTCTATCCCAAAATTTGTCATTAGAGGGCCTGTTGTTGTATGTTGCTTTCATATCCCATCCTATAATATCCCATTTATGTGAACTGTAACTGAACTAATACCAATAAAAGGGTTAAAAGTTGAAAAGGAATACCTCATTGGCATCGTTCCCCAGCCAATAATGTATATCATGTTGAAGAGCACCACTTTTAAGCAAAGTTGTCTGCCTCAATGAGATTGATAGAGATGAAACAATGAGGATAAAACGAAATTTATCTTATAGAAAGACGGTTTACTAGGTAAAAATGGTCAACTTACATGAAGAACTACGTATGCACTTCCTGAGAAGAATTTCCCATGTGAAGATTGTGGCACTGAAACCAAACGAAGGTTCTCTACACACCAGATTTCTAAGCCGCTAAATATTATGATGTTAAAGGATATTGCAATACTTAAAGAAACACATCCATTTTTTAGTATTTAAAAATGGGCTTGTAATATGCAGAGAGACATGTAATACAAAGTGCCGTTAAGCTAAAAAGTATATAGAGGATACAGCTTTGATCCTGCGCCCTGAAATTCCGAATCAGTATTTTTGTTGGATCCCATACTTTCATCTTCCAGAAAGGATTAACTCGTTATGCTGAACATGTCTGCAGCATATATAATATTCATCAACACAAGATAAAAGAAGTAAATTCCCGCGACAGTTTCGTGGTGCTGCAGATGCAAATAAGGAACACACATCCAAATACCTCTTTTTTTTTTTTTTTTTTTTTTTTTTGGGTTAAGAAGGTGTTTGAGATTTCTTGTTTTAAACTGATTATATACTTTAAAAATACACAGGGACCAACCAGCTTATTTAGAAGTGCATATTTACTCTAGAATAAACAGAATGGCAGTTTTATCAACACTCAGAAAGGCTAACTTGGTTTAATAATAAGCAGGTATGCACTTAATAAGCAATTCCAATCACCCTGTAAAAAATGTCTTTATATTCTAGTGCACCTGCTGAAAATATTGGTCATAACTCATAGTACTGCATAACATTTGCATACCCTTGTCATAAATTCTGTAAATAACATGAAACGATATTTCATCTTTACATTGAAGCAATTGTTTAAGATCAACTTTTTTTTTTGCCAGAAACCACTAATTATGGACCGTTAATAGTTGGCTATATATTTGTATAAATCCATGCTATTAGAAGGGCTTAACAAAACTTACAAGATTAAGGGGGTATTTGTTTGAGCTTTTGGGCTTATTATTTGTTTTTCAGCTTATATTTCATAAGCCCCAATTTTCCGGCTTATTTTGAGACGTATGGGCTTATATAAGTTTATCATATCATAATAAACTTATATAAGCCCACAAGTCTCAAAATAAGCCGGAAAATTGGGGCTTATGAAATATAAGCCGAAAAACAAATAAGCTAATAAGCCACATATAAGCTTAAACAAACACCCCCTAAATAAGAACTTTCTTGGCAATGTAGGCAAACTGCTTAAGCAAATAAATGTCATATACTTATTTTTCATTTTTATCAACTACAATTCTGTGTAAATCTTAATAAAATCAGTAAAAAGCCAATATTACAATTTCATGGATTAACATGCGACAATATCTAGTACTTTGACCACTTCATTTCTGACGAATTAAACCTTTTTAACGATTACTTCGAGTCTTGATCACATTGTGAGCTCTAAACAATTTATTAAAAAGCACACTTTCTAAGGAATAAGCAGATGCACTAAAAAAACACTGTAAACAGATTAAGCAGTTTGGGTACACAATCCTACTTAATCATCCTCTCATACAGCTTATACGTTCTATATATTTTCTAAGAAAAAAGGAATAAGCAGATAAGCAGTTTCAAGAAAACAAAATAACAAACCTTAACAATGGTTCTCCTGAGCAAGATCAAGAACATAAACAAAGATCCAAAATGCAAGATTTTTTTTATCAGTAGTTGACACTCAAAACACTAAAACCAACTTTTAAAAAAACTTAACAACCACCAATAATCATAAAACCAAATTTAATAAAACCAACAACCAAAAAAAAACAGTACAATGTAGAAAAATTAACCAATAAAGTGAAATGGGCAATGATTAAAAAAGCTTGCTTTTATCATACAGCTAATTAGGGACCCACATTTGAATATTTATCTAACTTTTTTTTTTACAGTATTTTTTATAAAAAGCACATGCCATGCTGACCGATAATAAAGACCATTGAACAATTAATGTTTTGTTATTAAAGGTTAATAAATGAAGTAACATGATTAATGTTTTTTTTTTTTTTTTTCTTTTTTTGAGTTTGGAATATATGTTTTTGTCGTGGTCGGTGCCAGCCACGACATTTTAGTTGTGTTGGAAAATCTGATCGTGACTTGCGGATGACTCGAAGTTTGTCGGGTGCGAGATAATTAAAGGGATATTCGGATTTTGACTAATGATTGGTTTTTGAGGTTTTTTTTTTTTTTTTTTTGAAAAGATGAATTTCATTAGAAAACTGTTAGCCCACAAAACGGGGCGGCACACACAACAGCCAACCCAATTACATAATTATAAATTTACACCAACTATCCCAAGTTAAAGATGATAACTTAGCTCTATTTTTATCCCAAAGAAAACCCAACACTTTGACTTCTCCAATAATATCTTCCATACTAGCCTTCTTTCTTTGAAACTTAAGATGATTTCTCGCCTTCCAAATGCACCGACACCCTACTATCTCGCCTCGACAACCCAACGAATTTATGAACATCCAAAAGATCCTTGAACGAAAAAGCAAAGATATTCTAGACTTTACACCAAGAAGAAATATGTTGCCAAAGCCTGGTGGCAAAAATGCAACCTGTGAATAAATGATCCACCGACTCATCCGCGCTCCCACAAAGCACGCAAGAGACATCCGCAATCGGAATATTTCTATGTCTCAAAGCAGATGCCGTCGGAATCCTACCCATTTCAGCCCGCCACCCAAAGATGTTGCATTTCTTCGGAATCCATTTACACCACTCAAAGACTCAGATGTTGCTGAAGTCCATGTCGAGATACAAATGATTCCTAACTGCACTCACAGAGAAAACACCATTACCAACCCCAATCCAAACCCAGCTATCCATCGAGTCTGGAAGCACAGCAGCATCCAACAACGAATTGAGAACTTCCCATTCGGACCCATCCTCAATCGCTGTAACCGACCTCTTCCACTTCCAAACCCGCACTATACCAACATCCGACATCTTCAACCTGTCACTAACTTTGCATCTTTTATTCGTGTCTAACCGAAACAGGTTTGGACAAACAACCATCAGAGGCAAATTCAGTAACCACGGATCAATCCAAAAAGATATATTATTTCCATTCCCCACTTTTTCTTTAAATAATCTTCAAAGGGGCATCCCCGACACCACCGCCCTGGACAAAACTTTAACAATATTGCTCCACACTGTCACACCTCGTCACGGCGGAAACGCGAGGGCGTAACTTCATGGATATCATCACAACACCTGGTGTCTACATAGAGAACATCTACATGCACATAACTAGAGCAATGTACCAATACAAAGTGCTGTAACAATAACCCAAAATAAAATAAAATGACCAAACCAAAATCCAAAGGTATCTTCAATAGATATGAAAGTACCAAACGAAAAACATAAACGTATCACAACCAAATCCAAATAAAGTTAAATCCCAAACATAAATAAAGTCTCCATATGCAACTAAGTCTCGCCTAATTGTTGCCCTCAACTTTGGCCTTAGAATGCTCACCTGAAAATGATGCTTAAAACGTCAACATAATGTTGGTGAGATTCATAGGTTTAAACACACATACACTCTCAAGGCAACCAGTTCACTGTGATTATAAAACATAGTTGGACAAATAATTTATAGTTATCATATAAGCTACATGTAATTCGCAAAACAATCATCACACACAAAGGCAACCATTTGGACAGTTCGTGTCCTCCGATCCCAAATTGGCATCAATTAGGTCGCATGCGCGAGCAACAAGATAAGCATCCTCCTAATCGAATCACGTATATATCCACACAACAATTGGCATCAAATGGGTCCCCAAATGAATCACGTATAATCTCACAATCAAATCATCACACATAGCATGCATACGATAACATTATAAGTCCAAGCTCTTTGACACACACATAATCACAGTAACCCAAACATTTAAGACAAGCATCATTCCCATCCCAAGTTTAAAACAAAGTAAAAATATAGGACTATGAACTCACCTTAAACCTTGCAGCTTCCACAAAAACAAATCACAATCTATAACACACAAAAATAAATCCACATTACACATGGTCAAGCTAAAAGCTATAACCCGTGTAATACACATATGATGGATGTCTAAGACTCATATGACCCACCATGGATCTCCTAGACCCCATACTAACCATCACCACAACCTAATACTTTGATGAGGCGAAAAGTGAACCACTTTTAAGGGGTCATTTAAGCCCGGATTCGTGATTATTTGATCAAATATTGCCCTAAATCGTTCATTTTGTCATTTTAGGTACTTTTGGAGAGAAACCTAGAAAATAAAGCATTTTAGACGTTTTTTGAGCATAAAAGTGAAGAAAACGGCAAAGTCTTAATTTTCCTTGCTGGGAACAGTACTTGACGGCGTCACAACTTCCTTAATGACGGCGTCAAGAGTAACAAAAGAGGTGGATGTGGACAATACACATGACGATCCAGAGAGTTTTGTGCATTGGACATGACGGCGTCACCCAAGGCCGTCATGGTCTAAGTATTAGTGACGGCCCAGAAGAAATTTACACATGGCGGCGTCAAAATCAGATCTAGGCAATACGATTTTTATTATGGCGGCGAGTTGACGGCGTCAAAACCCAATACATGACGCCGTCACCCATTGTAATCTATATATAGTTTTCCAAAATTCATTCATTAGTGTGTAACATTGGAGGGTGCAACTTTGAGGAAAACCCTAGGTCGAATTTTCCAGCCTATTCAAGGGTTTCAACCCTTTGAATCTTTCATGTTCTATTAAAGATAAGTACTCTTTTAATTCATTCAATATGTATATGTGTTGTTTGAATATATCTTACGCTTGTCTTCAATTTAACATGCTAGGCTAGATTTCCTTTGTGTTTGCTTAGATGTAGTGAAACCTAGATGTTGATTATGGGTTGATTGTTTGTTTATGGTTGTTACGAATGATTGTATTCGATGTTAAGCTTAAGAAAACTGGTAGACTTCCATTAGTAACTTGCTTGAACGTCTTAAGAAACATGATCGGAGGTGTACTACGATATTTGGCTGTATTTAATGCGTAGGAGAATTCTAATGATCCCATGTTAGGAGCTTCTAACGGCTCGATATATGAGTGAAGTAGGATCCTATAGAGTTAGGAAATATTGTACACGGCCCTACGACTAGTATTAAGGAATATGACCCGTCATCCATGCAATTGTAACAAGCTATCAACCTGTAAAAGATATCTAGGGAGTAATGAAACCTAAGTAAACACAACTTTCCCCATCATTCTTTACACCAAATTAGTATAATTAGATTTATTTTCATTTCTGTTATTTTATTTTGATTGCATCTTAGTTAATTGGGTTAGTTGGCTAGCAACTAATTCCGCCCACTCTTCCAAAACCCGAGATTTTTATCGTTTTTATAAAATATAAAAATACAAAAAGAATCATCCCTCACCTCTAGACTTAGTTTAGGAGACTTTCTAATCCTAGCGACACTATTCCTGAGTTGAATGATCAATCCCCCGGTATTTGTCACTATACTATAATACAACGATCAGGTACATTGCCTGGTGGGGGTTGTAAGCTTCTCGAGATCCCTCGAGAGGTAAAGCCTGGTGCGATTCCCACGTATCAAGTTTTTGGCACCGCAGCCCGGGGAATAGTTATTGTCTAGGTTAGGATTTCTTTCTATTAGGTCTACTTGCTAGATTCCTTTCTAGTAAGATTTTATTTTTATTTTTAGGTTTTCTTTAGTCTATCTTATTTCTTCGTGCTTTTGTTCGTAACCTTTACCATCCGCCATCATGGAAGGTGGTAATATCTTTGAGCCCATCAACCCACTACAACAAAACCACCCACAAAACCCACCACTACCAAACCCACCTCCTAGGCCCCGAACTTTAGGAGAATATTCCCGTCCTAGCCACCAAGGCTATCGAAACACTATTGAGCTCACTCAAGGAGCCAATGTGTCCCCCTTGCGATCCGACACCATCCGGTTGGTGCAAAGCGGATGTGCATTCCATGGACTTCGTTCCGAAGATCCTAACCAACATCTCAAGGATTTCCTTAAAATCGTAGATTCTATAGACCTTGATGTTACAACTAGAGAGTCGACCTGATTACGCCTATTCAAATTCTCTCTACGTGATTAAGCTAGTCAATGGCTTGAACGTTTACCCGCGGGATCCATCACCTCATGGGATGATCTCACCACTCGTTTCCTTGCTCAATTTTTCCCACCGGGGAGAACTACCAAGCTTAGAAATGATATCTTGATATTCCAACAACGTCAAGGTGAAACTCTATACGAAGCATGGACTCGTTTCAAGGACTTACTCCAAAAAGTCCCTCATCATGGCATAGATCTTTGGCTCCAAGTCCAAATATTCTATGACCATATCGATCTCTCCACAAGGTGAACCATTGACCAATCGGCCGGTGGTAAGCTACGTGATCTAAGTGCGGAAGAATCATGGGAACTCATAGAAGATCTTGCTCTCTATGACAACGAAAGTTGGAATGATCCCCGTGATTTGAACAAAACGGTCAAGGCAATATCTTTGCCTTCGAACAATTCTAGCACTCCCGACCGTAGGATCATGGAACTTGAGGACCAAGTCAAGTTTCTCATGAAATCGTACGAAGCTCCCAAGCCTTCAACATATAACAACAAACATCAATCAATGCGATAATGGTCACAAGTCCACGTGTGTGATACCCTTATAATTATGTTCGCGACCATAGTTATAAGACCTATTTCATACCCATACTTACTTCCAAAACCACACATCTCAATGATAACACACATATACCACATAGCACCTAATATACCATGCAATTCATGCTATCATACTTGCAAGTCCACTTGTGTTGTGACGTATGTATAATTATGTTGGCCACCATAGTTATCTATGCCCCCTTTCATAAGTGTACCCCCTCCTCTGACAACACATCATGCAAACAAAAATAAAAGACGTCGCAAACAGTCATCTCACATGGAACAATTTCAACGATCACGTAAACTCTATAATAAAAATCACTTGGATAAGGTCGATCCAATATCCAAGAGTAATCACGCTCCAACATGGCTCCAGACGGCAAAAGACAATATACGAATTCCAAAACATAACACAAAACAAAAGACGTCGCACAATGGCTCAAACTCCATTCTCGCACTTGCCTCCCCACCAGTGGCGAAGCTTGGATTTTTCGAGTGGGGGGTCGGGATCTAAATTTTTTTTTTCCTAACACTATGGGGGGTCGAAACCGAATTAAATTGGGGGGGGCGAAACCAAAAATACCGAAATTTTTCTACACGAAAACTATATACCCCTACATCGCAAAAAAAATTTTGGGGGGTCGGCCGCCCCCCCCCCCCCCCCCCCCCCCCCCCCCGCGCCCCTATGAAGCTGCGCCACTGCTCCCCACTCAAATCGATTAAACTTACTACTCGCTATGGACTCCAGATCCGAATCCACATTATTCCATCCTAACTCCCCTTTCATCTTTACTCAACCACTCATTCCCATTTCCTATACGTTGACGAAATCAACAACATACAAAACCATCTCTATTCTTTTCTTCTAATTCCACATGATCTACAAGTGCATACAAATTATGAGGTTTGGACTGAACCACCTTTCCCTCACCTGAAAAGTGAGGAAACTTCCCAGGGTACTCGGTAACGGCTCTATCTCTAGAAGTCATTGTGGTTATAAACCTCTCCACTTCTTCTCTACCATCGTATTCTATAAACATCCTCTCCTTGTTTGAACATAGATATATGCTAGCGGGAACTCAGATTATGCGGTTAGTCCATTTCATCCTACCACTTCTCTCGCATCCGATAGCGACAACGGTAGTCCAATGAAGCATCTTACGCGCGGAAGACGATATAATAAAGTCGATATATACAATACTACGTATAGGGGATAGAATAGACGTCCGAAACTCAATAAAACATCTCATAAATATAGGAAAATAGACATATAAAATACTATACTTACACATAGATCCTAAATGCAACTATATGAAGGACTCCTAGGTTATAGTCTAAGTTCAACCACCTACTTCTCTATAACCAAGGCTCTGATACCAATCTGTCACACCTCGCCACGGCAGAAACGCGAGGGTGTAACTTCATGGATATCATCACAACACCTGGTGTCTACATAGAGAACATCTACATGCACATAACTAGAGCAATGTACCAACACAAAGTGCTGTAACAATACCCCAAAATAAAATAAAATGACCAAACCAAAATCCAAAGGTATCTTCAATAGATATGAAAGTACCAAACGAAAAACATAAACGTATCACAACCAAATCCAAATAAAGTCAAATCCCAAACATAAATAAAGTCTCCATATGCAACTAAGTCTCGCCTAATTGCTGCCCTCAACTTTGGCCTTAGAATGCTCACCTGAAAATGATGCTTAAAACGTCAACATAATGTTGGTGAGATTCATAGGTTTAGACACACATATACTCTCAAGGCAACCAGTTCACTGTGATTATAAAACATAGCTGGACAAATAATTTATAGTTATCATATAAGCTACATGTAATTCGCAAAACAATCATCACACACAAAGGCAACCATTTGGACGGTTCGTGTCCTCCGATCCCAAATTGGCATCAATTAGGTCGCATGCGCAAGCAACAGGATAAGCATCCTCCTAATCGAATCACATATATATCCACACAATAATTGACATCAAATGGGTTCCCAAATGAATCACGTATAATCTCACAATCAAATTATCACACATAGCATGCATACGATAACATTATAAGTCAAAGCTCTTTGACACACACATAATCACAGTAACCCAAACATTTAAGACAAGCATCATTCCCATCCCAAGTTTAAAACAAAGTAAAAATATGGGACTATGAACTCAACTCAAACCTTGCAGCTTCCACAAAAACAAATCACAATCTATAACACACAAAAATAAATCCACATTACACATGGTCAAGCTAAAAGCTATAACCCATGTAATACACATATGATGGATGTCTAAGACTCATATGACCCACCATGGATCTCCTAGACCCATACTAACCATCACCACAACCTAATACTCACTAAATCCCTTGCACTTTTAAAATCAAAAAACGCAGAATTTTAGGGTACATTCGCCCACATGAATTCATAATAATTAAAACCCAAAAATTCACCATGGTCTCTCATAAGATACAAGCTAATCCCAGAAGGCCATGGACTAATAACACACACAAGTACTCACAAGAAAATCAAACTTGTCAACTATCCAAATTCGGATCTGAACGCACACCAAAAAGTTTTAATTAAGATAAAATACTTCTACAACTTTTTATCGCGAATCCTTTTTGTGGTAGTCTAAGATAACCTACAACGCAACTTTTCCAGAAGGGCTAACCTTAATATCACTTTCTCACCCACAAACCACTATCAAACTTTTACCCAAATTCTATCCCGGTTTAACAGCTTTGACAGCTTATCAAAGAAAAATCAAAAGACTAACTTCCCGACCTTGAAATCAATCATGGTTGGACTTTTTGGAAAGCTCTTTCATTAAACTTCAATTTAGACTAAAAATTCGTGATCTAACTCATCTGCTACTATTTTATCTCGTCATATCTTTACAGCCCTTCAAAGCTGTCTCAAATTAACTCAATGTTTAACATGTTTTATCACCAAACCAACTTCACTAATCATCATAATATCATTAACCAATGATCCTAACATGTTTAACATCATTAATTTACAGAAATTTACAAACCCTAGATCCATCATAATTAATATTATATGAATCAAATCAATAATTAAATAATTAAAGGATTACTAGGCATACCTTATACTTGTTTTCTTCACAAAATTGAGATACTAACTCTTCTCTCTTTTTCTCTGCCTTTGGTCGACTGAATACCTCAAAAAGAAAGGGTAAGGTAGTTTTAATTTTATATTTATAATTATATTGCATAACCCTTAAGACTTAGAGTTGTATTTGGTATCAAATTTGGTTTCCTTTTACCCCTAAATCCCCTAAATCGGCCGCCCCTTATTTATATATATATATATATATATATATATATATATATATATATATATATATATATATATATATATATATATATATATATATATATATATATATATATATTATTAAATTTATTTATTACACTCAAAACCTCAGACTTTTCATATTTTATGTATTCCCATAATGAAACCTAACGTCTTTCGCGATAAACCTTAATTTTCACGACAAACCGGAAAATAATCATTTTCAAAACAAAGTTTCTAAAAATAGATTTTCACACTCTTTTATAAGCATAACACATAAAAACAAACTCCTCGTAAATTGCTAACGCTCAAATACTTGAACGAATACTCGTTACGCAAAAACACAAAAAACACCAAAACTACACAAGTCATTTCTACACCACAAAGGGATTTAGTGCTAAAACTCACCTATATCACTCTTATATCACTTCAATCACCTAAGACACACCAAACAAACGTCAACCGAGTCAAGACTATCAGTCAAACTGACCTGCTAAAACCACGGTTGTTACACACACACCATTCAAGGATTTACGGACCGGAAGAAAATCCCAGCTTCTATTAGTAATATGACAAGCCTCAACCACCCTACACCAAAGACTACCTCTTTCTTTCTTAAACCGGCACCCCTACTTAGCAAGCAACACCGTGTTGATGAATTTCAACTTACACAACCCGAGGCCCCCACACTTCTTCGGAGAACAAACTCTATCCCACACCACCCAGTGTATTTTGTGCACCTCTTTCGACCCTCCCCAGAGGAATCTACTAATGAAGGATTCCAAATCCTTAATAACTTTACACGGAGCTTTATACAGCGAGAAAAAGTACACTGGAAGACTTTCCAAAACAGACTTTATAAGCGTGACTCTCCCCCTGATCGACAAGCAATCAGCCTTCTATTTAGACAAACGCGACTCAAACACATCAAAAACCGGCTTCCAGTTGCTAATTCGGTTCATATTGGCCCCAACTGTTATATCCAAGTATTTAAACGGAAGCGACCCAACTTTACATCCCACAACTTTGGCTTTCTCAACAACCTCCCTTTCACTCACCCCAATCCCATAAAGACCCGACTTAGCAAGATTAATTTTTAAACCGGAACATAAATAGAAGCATCTCAAAATTCTAACCACATTGTCAAGGCAAGAATCCGACCAATCACCAATGATAAATAGCATCGTCCGCGAAAAGTAGGTGAGAAATGACAGGACCACCATTAGGGGTACTTATACCATTAATCAACCCTTCCTCCTGAGCCTTATTAAGCATGCACGATAACGCCTCCATCACAATAAGAAAAAGAAACGGAGAGATCGGATCTCCTTGACGCATCCCTTTCCCAAACTGAAACTCAAACGTGGGAGAACCATTGACCAACACCGAAGATCTAGCCGACCAAAGAATGCCTCTAATCCATGAGCACCAAACCCGAGAAAAACCCATCTGAACCATAATGTCAATAACAAAATTCCAATTGACATTATCGTAAGCTTTCTCAATGTCAATTTTTAGAATGAAAGCTTGCTTCTTGTTCCTTTTGCACCACGTTATGACTTCATTGATGATCAAAGGCCCATCAAGAATTCCCCAAAACTCTCTTTAAACGGTTAGATAATATCTTAGAGATAGTCTTGCTGATAATCTCAACAAGACTAATAGGTCTAACCAGGTTAAGATTATTCGGGTCAACCTAATTAACCTGAATAAGGTAGTTTATATCTTTTTATATAGTCTATAAAAATTATCAATGCTAAGTTGTACAAATAGCAATTATATAAACAGGTTGATCTGAATCCGAATAGATCTGACCCAAGTGGTTGTTCTTGTTGACTTCTCCCACACCCTCAATTTATCTCGAGTTTTAGTCTTTCTCTTATAAAAAGTCATACTCGAAACGCATGCATAAGAATACACTGTGAATACCATGACACTCGATCACCCTTTGCCCTGATTGACGGCCATACAACTAGAATGGAGAACTCGTATAAACTGCTACAAAAAATAAAAACAACTTGTCATTCACATTATTAAGCTTTAATGAGCAACGAATATCATTCATGTTAATGTTGAATCATACTACACATCAGCGATGAATATCGTTCATGTTAATCCACCTTGATATTGGTCGTTCGTTGCTCATCAATGGATATCAACCATAGTATTTTAGGCAACGTCGAGTTTAAAATAAAAAGACAAATATTAATGAGAAGCGTAAAAAGTATTTAAAAATACAAAAAATTGTATAGAATTCCTAAAATATTTCATATGATAGAAGACGTTGGTGGATGAAAAAGTTTTAAAAGAGTTTTTATAAAAGTATATAGTTTTGATGAAAAAAATTTGTGAGAAAAAATGGTTGTGAATTAAAATTTTATAAATCGACATTTTGTACATTAAAAAAAAAAAAAAAAAAAAAAAAAAAAAAAAAAAAAAAGAAAAAGTTTTTGCATTCAACTTCTTTTTTCTATATGTATTAAAATTTTATTTTGCATCAAAATATGATAAGTTGAAAATTTTGTGTATCAAGATTCTTTTTGGACATTAAAATTTTATTTTTTGTACATTAAAAAAATATATAAAAACTTAAACTTAAA
>CM060682.1:156102828-156132190 GCA_030686995.1 Artemisia argyi | reverse complement strand
ATAGTCACAATAATAGAAAACGAACTCTAATTGAGTCGTTTTAAAAGATTTATCATTCAAATTATATAAATATCAGAGATTACAAAATGAGGTCCCAATTGGTTCCATGTTTACAAATCACATTAAGTGAGTTTTCGAATGATAATAAAATTTATAGCCCTCTTGAGTATCCATGCCCTTCCGTACCATCCTTGATCGTTATGAACCTGAAATACATGCTTGAGAGGTCAACACAAAGGTTGAGTGATATTCATAGAGTTTGTTTAATGTTTGAACACAATATGTTGGTAGTGTGAGCTAATCAGACTCATACACATGTTTGGAAAACAAAGGTGGGCTACGTTGTTATACGCCCGGAAAAGGTATTATCACATTATTCACTAAGCTTGTGACACCAAAACGTTAACGGGTACCAATATCGATCGGCGGTTTTATCCCGGTAGGTATGTTGCTGTCATACCCAGGTCTCAAATATTACTGCATTTGTATGAACGTATTCACTACAAATGGGATTCGTCAATCCCAATAGGCCTATTCACAATATTCGCGCTCACTATTGCTAGTGATTAAATGGTTCATGATAGGGATCTCGGTTCAGCAAGGCAGGTACTTAGTGATAATAAAACAATCAGGCAAGCATACAATTTAAAAACATTGTGCTCAGTTAAAAATAGCATGTATTCCCCCCAAGGGTTTGTAAAACATTGAAGTAATGTAAAGTGGGGCTATGAACTCACCTTAAGTAAGATAGCAAGTAATGAATGTAACGGTTGGATCGTGAAGGTTTCTACGAGCAACCTATAATAGAATGTCGCGACTTAGGATTTGAGTAATGAATATAACGTAGTGCCTATATATATATCTTGCATTTATAGTCCATGATGTGGTATGATGTATATTGTAAGTCTTTGAAAGAAATGATTCATGAAACATGTATGTTTTGTATATCGTTTACTACCGTTCGGGCCGACATAATTCAGAAGTCATGTTAGTAAGCATTCGAGGAGCCAGGACACTTTAACTCGTAAATCCACAACTCAACTCGACGGATTACATAATGAACTCCTCACATGAGGCTCCCTACTATTGTAGTAGTTGATGAAATATATATAGATATAAGTTTTGATCCGAAAAGTTACATGTCCGATATTTGAATAAACTTAGGAAAGTTTATTAGTACATGAAGATTGTTATTAGGGGTAGTTTCATAAGTCTTGTATGACCATTTCCTCTTTGTAATATCTCATGGTTCCTTTAAGTGAAGTAGATCCAAATTGCTTGTTCAAGTTATCGTCAATTCCTTGTTTCATGTTTACGCCTAAGTAAGCTTGTATGGTTATTTAGTCATGGCCTTGCCATGACCTTTGGTCATTGTTCCATGGTCTTGAGACTCAACCTTGGCTTTAGCCATGGTTGTGGTCTTGATTATAGGTCATAAGACCTCTTGTTCCTTTTAAAGTATAACCATAATATAGTGACTTTGGTCTAAAAATGGGCTGTTTAAGAATTTGAAGAATTTATCACTCGGAAAGCGTTTTCAGGGCTCGAGCTTCTTTGTTCCTGAACGAAAACGTCGTTCCGGACAACTTTCGTGTTTTAACTTTTTGATGAATCGGAGCAGAACTGGGACTTTAAAAATCAAAATTTGATCAGAATGCTATTTAGACAGTTTTGCCGGAAATCTTTGGTAACTTCAAATGGGCGTAACTTTTGACTCGTATACTCGTTTTGGGTGGTTCAAGTTGCTACGGTTTCCTTGTTAAGTCCTCTACTGTAATATGTAATGATCTAATATCATATTTTTACCATTTTGATCAGGTCTTACCAAGAAAGTCACTAGTTTGCTTGTTATAGTAACTTGTCTTATCAATCATGTACAATAACTTGTTTTACTCACTTTTATACATCATGGACATGAATACAAGACATAATATAGCACAAATAATATGTAAATAATATGAACATGATTATTTAACAAGAAGCAAGTTAGGGTTTGGCTTACAACTTTTGGCTTTCAACAAGGAAAGGAAAGTTAACATGTAAGGATAGGACTTTGATAGACTTGCTTCAACCCTTTTCACCTCATGCAATCTTTCTACCCTTGGTATTCTTGAAAGAGATGTAATGAAAGTTGAGGTGAATTGAGTGGATTTAAACTCAAGAGAAATCACCAAGTATATGAGGTTATGGAAGTGTTTTGATAACTTAAGATCAAACTAGGGTTTATGTGTTGTTATGCACTTGATTCTTGGATGAAACTTGGAGTAAATGAGCTAAGGATGAGATGATGGTGTGTTTCTATGTGTGTGGGACGTTTGAATGGCCAAGGAGTGGGAGGAGGGGCTTAAATAAGGTCTTGAGGAGGTTACTTTCATTGACTTGTCAACACTTGCTCACCAAGGTTAACACATGTTAACATCTTAAGGCATAAAGTATGAGATTGAGCCACATAGTGTGAATCCCCCCTCCTAGTGGCGGTTCATATGCTTGGGGAACAAGGTGTGGACTTTTGATGATATTATCCAAGATATCTAGTATGTTTTGACTCCGTAAAATGCAAACCGTAAGTTGTTACGTCACAAAACGTAAAACCGGGTATCGTAAAAATACGAAACTTGGAGGAATGATTAAACTTGTCAAAATACTCCATAATAAAATATAAAATGAGTGGTAGGTTCTATTTGGGTGGTAAAACCCTGCTAAAAACTGGAAACACGGGTCTAAAACGCGTAATTCGCGTAAAACGCTGAACTGGAAAACGTAAAATTCCAAAACTTTTGGAATTGTCATAAAATGATAGAAAATCATATTTCTATTGTTTATAATGTTTTATGGATATATCGGGATGCTGGAAGGATGTTTAAACCTAAAAGTAAATCTCGGACACGGCTTTGTGATTTTTGCAGAAATGATCCGACGAGCGTCAAACTCTCGGATTATCGTTAAAATAGTTTAACTTACGAGAATATGAAATAAAAATTTCTGAGATGAATAGTGAAAAGTGAATAGTAAAAAGTGAATAGTAAAGTGAATAGTAAAATTTCGGGAATAAAAGTTAACCTGAAATTGTGAATTGTTACATGACATTTGTTCGTCAAACAAAAAATCTTCATGATGCTCCATATGGTTTGTTGTATGATTTTCTGAAACACCATGAACCTGAAGTGGAAAAAGATAGAGCTCTACGAGGAGGATACACACCAACACCAACACCAAATTCTTTGGCTCTCGTAGCTCAATCTCCCTATGCTTCACCACCAATGTCAAATCATGCATATGTTCAAGAGCAGAACTACTTCAGTTATCCACAGTCTTCTACCTCGAACCAAATGGTCCCTTATGATTCATCTCCACATAATGCTTCTACTCAACTTGTTCCATTAAACAACAATGATGCAGTGTATTGCTCAAATTCCAATGAAGATGACGATGATGACTTTAACACGTTGAATCAGGGACTTGCTCTTATTGCTCGTGCTTTTAGCAAATTCTCCAACAAGACAAACAACAGTCAACGTTCATCTTCTAACACAAGGAATCAGGCTGTTGTCAATGATGGAAGAGTGGAAATTCAGAATCGTAGCTATGGTCGATCTGGTTCAGGAAGTTCTTCAGGAAACTTTGGGAATGGTCAGAGGTTTAGTAACAATGCGGGGTTCAGGAACAACTCAGGATCTTCTCAGCAAAGGTCAGAACCAGTTGCAAAAAGGAACTCCAACTCAGGGAATGCAGTATGGTGCTACAATTGTAATGAACAAGGTCATATAGCGACTGCATGTCCTAAATCGAGAACTCGGGGTAGTAAGTTTCACAAGCAGGCATTACTCATGGCTCTTCAAGATGAAAAAGATGGACATTTCCCTGAACAGGACAACAACTTCATGGCAAATGTGAACAATGACGATGACATGGAAGATCTAGAAGCCAATGCAGCTGTGATGCTTATGGCAAACATGCAGGAACTTAAGCTTAATGATTCAGGTCCAGTGTATGACACTGACGGCTTGTCACAGGTACATGATCTCAATGCATGCTTTATAAATGATATAGTCTCACCTTCTGCTTATGAATCAGATATGGCGCAAGTTGTGCCATCTAAATCATCTTCATCTTCTCAAACAGATGAACAAATAAGCACAATTGTCATATTTGATGATGACACAGTTATTTCATTTGATGATCCTATTGAGAATGATAAACATGATCATTTAGAACAACATGAACCATCATTTGATCCAGACCCTGAACTAATATTGTTATCTAAACAAATGGATGCTCAACAAATGCAAATCATAAAATGCAACGAGAAAAACAAAGTTTTAAAAGAACAAAATGCGTCACTTGCAAGAGATATTGAGTGTTATAAAATTCAGCTTTCAAATGAGGAAGACAAAATTAAACATACAAAAAGTTTTGAAAAAGCTTTTCAAGATTCTTTTAACAAAGAGCAAGATCTTCAACACAAAATGCAAGATTTAATTGAGTCAAACGGAAAGTTGATTTCTAAACTTGAAAGTGAAAAGTGTGAACTAAAAATGCAAGTTGAACGTCTTCAAACAGTACTTTCAAAAACAGAAACAGAATTGTCAAGTTGTAAAAAGGATTTTTGTGAACATAAAATACGAAAAAGGAAGTATATAGATGACTTACTCGGTGAGATTGTTGATCTTGAAAAACAACTCAAAGAATTTCGTAACATTGTTTACAAACACGGGAACTCTGTCACAACAATTCAAGGTTTCACAAAGAAATTCAATGTTTCTTCACGCGGCATTCAAAGAAATTCCTAAAATTTACAGTATGGACCATTTGCTAGATAATACGATTGTGTGTGCTGTTATTTTTGATACTGAGGAAGAAGAAGAACTTGAAGACGAGAGTCGATCAAAAATGAGTTATGTTCAATATTGGACACCATATGACTATTCAAAAGCTCCACCTCTTTCTAAATCTTTTGTGACTCAAAAAGATTTACCTGAGAAATCATGGTTTGTCGAAGAATCATATGTTTCATCCTCTAATGCGGCCCCTGTCCAAACTGTAGCACAAATAAATGGTCCTTTACCATCATCCGGTGAACTTACACAATTACCAAAAACTTGTCGTGTCTTAAATTATTTCAAAACTTTTATGGAAGACATCGAAATTTTGGAGGAAACAATTGCACGTAATTCTGAAATTAAAATTGAAACTTTTCAATCTGCTTATGAGCGAGAAAAGAGAGATATTTTTCAAAAACAAATGTTGCCAATTGTCAAACACCTCCGTCTCTGTGCTACACGTTGGGATCAGGAACTTCAAAATGAGGTGAAAAATATGATAAACGTTTTCAACTCTACTGAAAATGAGATTTTGGTTCAAAAGCAAAGAAACAGAGTTTTAAAAAATGATGTTGATCGACTCTTGGAACAAGTTCTCAGTGCTGATATTTTGTCGGTTATCATGAATGATCTCTATAAATCTGGTACTTCTATGCTTGTGGATGATCTTTGTGTGGATAATAACTTGTTGCACGTGGAATTAGAGACACTTAAACATGAGAATGACAAGCTGAGAATAAAGAATGATGATGTGATAAAACAGTTTTAAAAAGAAATTTGTCAACTCAAACAAAGGCTTGAATGGTGTCAAGCTCAAAGTCTTAAAACGGAATTGAAACTTCAAAGTCAAAATGTTTCAAACTCTTGTCAGCTTTGCAAAAACAATGAGTCTTTAAAAAATCTCTGTCTCAAATAAGAGAAAGAAATTGCGGATTTAAAAATTGAAAATTCCGAATGGCAACAAAACCGCGATGACATTAATTACTGCAATGTGAAACTTGAGTCTGAAATTCAGGATAAAAATCACATCATCATCGATTTGAAAGAGAAAATTAAGCTACTTCAAAAAGGAAAGATGGTTGACACCACGGTGATAGCACCAGGAATGTATAAATTAGACAAAACTGATAAAGGAAAGGTTGTTCAAAATACTAATGTTGATAACTCCACTTCTACAGGACTAGTCTCCCCTAATAGCGTTAGCAGACCCAAGCTAAAGAGTAAAAAGAAGAATAGGCTCTGGCAACGTAAGAGAGGATCACTAGAAGCTCAAGGAGTAGAAGATCAACTTAGGAATTTGAATAAAACTCATGTTGCATCAGATTTAGATTCTAATCTGGCAAATTCTAATCAAAATCTAAATGTAACGAATGATGAACCTTTGAATGTTTTGAACATTAATGCATCTTGTGTGTTTTGTCGTAAAAGCGTATCATCTGGTGAACATACTAAGTGTATAGCTAATTCTCTTCTTAATCGTCATAAGAAACGTAGGACACGCATTCCTTCTAGGCCCACTACTGCCTCTAAGTCTATTTTAGGAAATCCGCCCTCTACGGTTTCTAATGAAGTAGAAGTTACCCCCAAAAGTGCCGAGAACAAATCTAGGACTCAGCCAACCACTAGTGAATTCACCATTAAGAAAGCACGAACTAGTTGGAATTGGCAACGTTGGTTACAACAAAAACCAGACTTTAAATGGATTCCTAAACTGTTGAATACATGTGCTTCTAACCAACAGGAACCCACACTTTCTTTGGGTTCCACCCTTACTTCTGTTCCATCCGTGTCTTCTTCTTATGATGCAGGTGGTACAGATTGTTCTCTGGATTGTTGATAGCGGAATGCACCCGACATATGACAGGCAATCTTAAACTATTACACAACTTTGTCTCAAAGTTCATTGGTACTTTCAGATTCGGGAATGATCATTACTCTTTAATCATGGGATATGGTGACTATGTCAGTGGGAACATTGAAATCAGTCGTGTTTATTATGTGGAAGTCCTTGGACACAACCTTTTCTCTGTTGGTCAATTTTGTGATGGGGATCTAGAAGTTGCATTTCGTGAGAAAACTTGCTTTGTTCGGGACTTACAAGGAAACGATCTAATGTCTGGCTCACGTGGCTCCATTCTTTATACAATATCAATGTCAGATATGATTGCAACATCTCCGATATGTCTTCTCTCCAAAGCGGAATTGACTAAATCTTGGTTATGGCACAAACGTCTTTCACACTTGAATTTCAAAACTATGACTGATCTTGCTCGTTATAAACTTGTTGATGGATTTCCAAGATTCCGTTTTACCAAAGATCACTTATGTCCAGCCTGTGAACAAGGAAAAAGTACTCGGGCTCATTTTCCTTCAAAACTTGAGCACAGTACGAATTATGTTTTACAATTGCTACATATGGATTTGTGTGGACCGATGCGTGTTCAAAGTATCAACGGTAAACGCTACATTCTTGTAATTGTGGATGATTACTCCAGATGGACTTGGGTTTATTTTTTACGAAGTAAAGATCAAGCTCCTTTAATGATCATCACCTTTCTCACTAAAATTCAAGTTCAGTTACGCAACACGGTCTGAATAGTCAGAACTGACAATGGAACTGAATCTAAGAATCAGACACTTCGGTCATATTTTGAGAAAGTGGGAATTGAACATCAAACATCTATTCCTAGAAGCCCAGAACAGAATGGAGTTGTTGAAAGAGGCAACAGGACGTTAGTGGAAGCTGCTAGAACTATGTTGATTAATGCTCAATTACCAGATTACTTATGGGCGGAAGCTGTTTCAACTGCGTGTTATACCCAAAACCGTTGCATGATCACAAAACGCCATCGCAAAACACCTTATCAAATTATTCACAAAAGGAAACCGAACATCGACTACTTTCATGTATTTGGAGCACTTTGTTATCCGAAAAATGATCGTGATGATTTAGGTAAACTTAAAGCAAAGGCTAACATCGGAGTGTTCGTTGGATACTGTGAAAATTCTAAAGGTTTTCGAATCTGGAATCGTCGAACAAGAGAAATTCAAGAAACTATTCACGCTAATTTTGATGAACTCACACAAATGGCTTCTGAGCAACACAGCTTAGGACCCGAATTCAACCGTCTTCACTCTCCGGAATCTTCGGCTGAACCATTGCCGCTCAACCGCAAAGAATTGGAAACCTTGTTTGCTCCACTATTTGATGATACAATTGAATACCGTTCTACTGAGGTCTCACCTAATTTCGCTTCTCAACCTGAAAACATTCCAGTACCAGACTCACCTCAACAAACTACTACAACTGTTGAGAGAAACGGTCCTCCAATTGTATCACCATCTACAGCAGAACAAACTATTTCTAACTCCTGCCATTCAGCTGAAGATCCAACACCACCATCAGTTCCACAACCCGCAGAGCATGATCCTGATGCGTTCTTTAACCCGTTTGCACCGGCTCCTACCTTTCCTGATATAGCTGAATCATCTACACGCAATTTGGATCCTGCTAACATGCGAGATACTTATCAACTACACCCTTCAACACACAAATGGACTCGAGACCATCCACTTATTCATATTATTGGCCATCCAGATGCACCTGTAATGACAAGACAACGACTTCACACTGATGGAGAAACTTGTATCTATGCACTCACAGTTTGTCAAGAGGAACCAAAGAACATTAAAGAAGCAATGACTTATGACAACTGGATTGAATCTATACAAGAGGAATTTCAGCAGTTCATTCGATTAGAAGTATGGGAATTAGTTGAAAGACCTGACGGAGTCTTTGTCATTGGGTTAAAATGGATTTGGAAAAATAAGCTAGATGCAGAAGGCACTGTCATACGTAACAAATCACGCCTGGTAGCGAAAGGATACTCCCAACTAGAAGGACCTGATTTTGCTGAATCCTTTGCTCCAGTGGCTAGACATGAAGCTGTTCGGATCTTTTTGGCCTATGCTGCACACAGGAACATGGTTGTTTACCAAATGGATGTGAAAACAGCATTTCTTAATGGAGACCTCCGTGAAGAAGTGTATGTAAGCCAACCAGACGGCTTCGTTGATCCTGAGCGTCCTAATCATGTTTACCGACTCAAAAAGGCACTCTACGGACTCAAACAAGCCCCACGGGCGTGGTATGACAAACTTTCTACTTTCTTGCTGACCAATAAACTTTCTAAAGGTTCGATGGATCCAACATTTTTTACAAAAACCTACGGGGAGGACTTACTCGTTGTTCAAATATATGTCGTTGACATTATTTTTGCTTCAACAAAAAGAAGTTACTCCAATGATTTTGCAAAACTTATGAAAGATAATTTTGAAATGTCCATGATGGGTGAACTTTCGTTCTTTCTAGGACTATAAGTTCATCAATCACCCCGTGGAATTTTTATAAACCAGTCCAAATATGCTCTTGAAATCTTAAAGAAACATGGGATGATGACGTGTGATACTTATAATACACCAATGGGCTATACCACAAAACTAGATGCTGACTTACATGGGACTCCTGTTGACCCTACCAAATACCGCAGTATGATTGGGTCACTCATGTATCTCACAGCTAGTAGACCTGATATAGTATTTGCTGTCTACATGTGCTCTCGCTATCAGTCCAAACCAACTAAAAAACACCTCAATAAGGTCAAAAGAATCCTTCGATACTTAAAGGGAACCATTAACTTGGGAATCTGGTATCCGAAGGATTCTGGTTTTGAACTAATTGCTTTTTCAGATGCTGACCATGCAGGATGCTTAGACACACGCAAAAGTACATCTGGTGGATTACAATTTCTCGGAGATAAACTTGTGTCATGGCAATCAAAGAAGCAGGACTGCACATCACTGTCGTCAACAGAATCTGAATATGTAGCTATGTCTGCTTGTTGTGCTCAAGTCTTATGGATAAGATCACAACTTAAGGATTATGGCTACCTATTCAACAAGATTCCAATCTACTGTGATTCCAAGAGTGCCATTGCTATCTCTTGCAACACAGTCCATCATTGCAAATCGAAACACATCGATCTCCGATATCACTTCATCAAAGAGTACGTTGAAAAGGGTACCGTTGAACTTTATTTTGTTGGGACCGAGTACCAATTGGCGGACTTACTTACCAAATCTTTAGCACCATCAAGGTTTGCGAGTCTAGTTCACCAAATTGGTATGCGATGTTTGACTCCAGATGATCTGAAAAAGTTTTTAAAACACAATTGATCGTCAAACATCAAACTATCTTTGTAAATCTCTTATTTTCATAAAAAAAAAAAGAAAAAAAAAAGAAAAAAAAGAAAAAAAAAAATTCTCTTGTTCAAGATATGTCATTAACATACGTTTTTCTAAAAACAAAAGGCATATCTTGAGGGGGAGACAAAATTTTTTTTTTAACTTCTTTATTTTCTTTATTTTAAATTTTCCTCATCACTATTTTATCTCAATCTCGACTCCTCTTGAACCATTGCTTGTTAAACTTTTCCGAATTACTTCTTATGGTTGGTTCAAGAGGGTGCCACATCCATAACTCTCGTAATAGTTTTCTCACTATCTCATTAATAGTTAAGTCATTACAACTTGAGGGACTTAATATGATTTAGTTGTTTCTACTTTGATTGGAAAAACAAGTTGAGGGACCTTAAGTGTCAAAACTACAAAGTTTAATATATATAAAACTTGTTTCATCTAAACCTGCTTCACTTCCTTCAAATTATCAAACACCATACGCGCCCCACAAAATTTTTCACAAGATCAAGATTTTTCAAGATTATAGATTCTCAGTGATTGTGAGTTTAATGCATATCATTCTTTTGCTCATTACACTTGCTTGAATGGTTGACATTGTTCTAATCGATTTTTCTAGGGTTCATGTGAATTCCGATTTGGGTGTTTATTGTATGAAGTGATTTAGGCTAATTAAGTGATATGACCAATTGCGGCATGACCCTTAGGGCCTAGTTCCACCTTTACCTTGATTGTAGTTGCCACGATTGTGCGATTCTTATGTGATTTAGGTTTCATAAGCTCGTATTTTTTATCACTGGGTCTTGTGCCTATATGAATGATTGGTTTGATTAGGTAGTGAATTTTGGATGTTGCTCAAGTAATTATCGAGTTTTAAGTGTTCAAGTTTGCCAATATTTAGTGGTATTGTGTTTTAATGTGTTAGAATTTCGAGTTTGATAAGTTTTTGTGGCTTATCGAGTTTGGGATGCTTATATGCTTAACATGTTTGAAAAACTCATAGGTTTACCGAGTTTGAAATCTGTGGTTAATATCGAGTTAGATAATAGGGCTTATCAAGTTTGTAAAACTTATGGGATTATCGAGTTTAAAAATATCTATGTGGCTTATCGAGTTTGAGGAATATTAAGCATATCGAGTTAGAGAACTATGAATGTTATCGAGTTTGGATTTGTTACATGCTTATCGAGTTTGAGTACTTTGAATGTTATCGAGTTTGGATTTGTAACATGCTTATCGAGTTTGTGTACTTTGAATGTTATCGAGTTTGGATTTGTTACATGCTTATCGAGTTTGCAAATGTTTTGATAAGTTTATCGAGTTTAAGAACCTCAAGCTTATCGAGTTTGAAACATTTTGTAGCTTATCGAGTTTGAAATTTTTTTAGGATTATCGAGTTTGAAAACTTTTATGGCTATCGAGTTTGAAAACTGAAATGGCTATCGAGTTTGAAACAATTTGTAGCTTATCAAGTTTGAAATTTTTTTAGGCTTATCGAGTTGGATAACTTTTATGGCTATCGAGTTTGAAAACTGAAATGGCTATCGAGTTTGAAACATTTTGTAGCTTATCGAGTTTGAAAATTTTTTGGGCTTATCGAGTTTGAAAACTTTTTATGGCTATCGAGTTTGAAAACTGAAATGCTTATCGAGTTTGAAGCTTGTTTTTTTTTGGTTATCGAGTTTGACAAAGTTTTTTTTCCAAGTTAAGTCTAAATATTTTTCGAGTGAAGTCTAAACTGTTTTCGAGTTGAGTTATCAAGTCTCTTACTTATTTCACTCCGAGTCAGGAGTTTCAAAATGGAACCATCACGTATGGTTTCTAGTTTTTCCATTTTTATGAAAAGAAATGTTGTCAAAATTTTTTCAAAATTTGTCAAGTTATGAGTTGTTTTTTTTAAAATGGAAAGATGATCGTGTTTCATGTTTATCTAAGGGTTGTGATTGATACTCATGAGGATTGTATGTGTCTCTTGGTTTGATTTATCATGTGTTGTATATGTGATGTTGACTTTATCTTAGACGATTGTTTTCGGATATTATTCTTTTGTCTAACACTAACGAGCTAATCACCACATGGCTTTTGTTGGCTTATGGATCATTTCAGGTCTCGACATGGCAAAGAAATCTACACCTAGACATGAATTGATTCAAGGGGATGAAAGAGTAATCGCTAAGACAAACCATAGGATAGATCTCGATTCAATCACATGTCATGATACTTGTGCAATCATCCTGGAAATACTTAAGAGACACTTCATTTACAACCTCCTCACCATCACCACTGAAGTACCTGAAGTCTACTTAACACAGTTCTGGGAGACTATTGAAATTAGCAAAGATGAAAAGTCATTGGGGGTTCATCTTGATCACAAACTTGTTGTGTTTGATGTACAAACTCTCCGCACTGTTCTCGGTTTGCCTAATCTCAAGAAATTCTCTCATATGCCGTCATTGTCAGACGTTATCAAACTTCTTCGGGAACTGCAGTATGATGAATCAGTAATCCAACTCAGAAATATATCCCATGTTGACAGGAAATACATTCCACAACCCTGGCTCACACTTTACTCAATTCTCACCAACAGTTTAACGGGCAAAGAAACTGGACATGAACATCCTACTCTTGAAATGATGCAGATATTCTGGGGGGTTGTCAAACAAGCTCAAATTGACTACGCTCAACTAATTTGGGTGGACATGGTTAATCACGCAAAACAGTTTCTCAAATCGTCTACCTCAAAAATTCCATTCTACAGATTCACAAAGTGTCTCATTGCTCATTTCATGGAGAAATACCCAGATATTGATCGTAGATCGGAAGACAAGAAACACACCCCATCTGTGGATCATAAATACTCTAAAACCAGGATT
This sequence comes from Artemisia argyi, assembly GCA_030686995.1. Classification (NCBI taxonomy): domain Eukaryota; kingdom Viridiplantae; phylum Streptophyta; class Magnoliopsida; order Asterales; family Asteraceae; genus Artemisia; species Artemisia argyi. The sequence continues at coordinate 156,119,241 of CM060682.1, read as the reverse complement.
CAGAAGACAAACACTCAAAACCAAGGAATGAGAATTCCCGATAGTCTTATGCCTGATGATGTTCGTGACACTGAGGCATATATTTTGTATGATGAAGCTCAGAAAATTGGTAAAGTGGGTTTGACTGTGACAAAGAAAAGGAGACCTTCTAAAAGGAAAACTTCAACAGATGCTTCTACAATCAAAACCATTCCCAAATCCAGAACCAAAAGGGTCACAAGAGAGCCTAAGAAGAAAGTGACTACTATTCGTGATGAACCAACGGATGATGAAGGAGATGCTCATCAGGAAACAGAAACTGAAAAACTCACAAAGACTTCAAGCAAGAAGGCAGATAAGGGAAAAGCTATTGAAACTCAAGAAGAATCAGTCACCTCGCCAATGTCTGAATCCGAAGAAGATGAACAACTGCAACTAACCTTAAGAAAAAGTAAAGAATCGGAAGCAGAAAGAATCGCAGAAGTTACAAAGAAAGGTGAAGGTTCTGGAACTCAAAAGCCGGTAAGCCCAACTCCAGAATCAGAAAGCGATGATCAAACTTCAGAAGAAGCTCATTCACAAACAGAATCATCCTCTGAACCTGGGGATGATAACTCTGAAGATGAAGCTGAGTCATCAAGCTCTGATTCAAAAGAATCTCTCGATAAACCTGATGAAACTGAAATTGAAGATGAAGCTTCAAAAGGCAAAGATGATGAGTCATCCGAGAATGATGAAAGTAGCGATGAGGAAGATAAATTGGAAAGTGAAGAAGTTAATGATGAAGAAGATGTGAATGATAAAGATGATGAGGATTCGGATGGTGAGAAAAAGGATGAGTTACTTGAAACTAGTCAAGATACCCCTATTGACATTGTAGGAGTTGATGAAGGACAACCAACAGCTCAACCACAACAACAACCTTTATCACAACCTCAAAGTCATCCTCTGCAAAGCCCTAATACAACTGTTGTTCACTCAAGCCTGTTGAAATCATTACATGATCAATACAACGCGCTCCAGTCACAAGTTAATGAACAAAAGCGTGATATTGAAGCGTTCAAAACTTATAAAGTTGATGAAGCAGTTGAGGAACAGGTGAAACAGAGTTTACCTGGGGAAGTTCAGAAGTATGTTCAGAGGGAACTTCCTTCTGCTGTGAGGCACTATGTCAACAGGAATCTTGCAGAGATTGTTTCTCACAGGTTTCAAACTACACCAATCACTGTTCAGACTCTACCTCCAAAACCTTCCATTAGTGATCTCAAAGGAAAATTATTGGAAGCTATTGTGAATGATCCGGAGGAAAATGATCGACGCAGAGCACTTATCAAGTCTATCAAGAAAGCTGAAAAGAAAAGCGAATCCTGCAAAAAGACTATGGCTACTAAGCGTCGACATGAAGATTCTGACCCAGATGATCAGCCACAACCTGAAAAAAGGAAGAAAGCATCCGGTTCCACCTCCAGAGCTCCAACAACAACCACAACCGTTAATGTTTCAGCTGATCCAAACCCTCCACAAACAACCGAGGATCCACACCCGTCACTATCAACCGAAGATGCTGATGTAGATATGGATGAAATCCCTCCGGTTATCACTGATACCATTACGGAACCACCCAAGGATGCTCAATTAATTCCTGTTCCTGAATGGATTAACCCAGATGCTCCCTCTTTTAACTGGTTTGATGAAATGGTTGATGCTCACCCAGATGACACTGAAGCTGAAGAAATGACTGGAGGTTCTATTATAAGCTTCGCAAAAAGAATCAAAAAGGTGATGCAGACTCAAAGACTTCAGCTTTCTGACTTGGTAAAGATTTGCAAAGCAGGGTTCACGGAGTTCAAAACATGCACAACTACTGAACTTGAGTTCGAATACAACGTGGAAGAGGTTGCAAGAGCTCTGTCTGAAAACATTACTTGGGAAAAGAGACCATCTTGGGACAAACTCTATCATGGAACGGAACCTCTCGTTGATGAGTTCAAATATCAAGATTTTACTCAACCGTTACCCCTTGTTGGTCCTCCAAGTGATCCTAAGCTTCCCAAGCAATACTTCTTCAACAAAGACCTTCTCTATTTTATTCATGGGAGCACAAATCTGAATCACCGTTATGCAACATCTCTCACCAAATTCAGAGCCGCCTCATATCCTCTGGAAACACTAGAAGATCAAATGAGAGGCTTGCATTCCACATCTATCTCCAAATATAATCATGAAGCTGCCTTATGTACTCTTCCCTGGCCAGAGATGCGTAAATGGTTCTACAAATACAAGCTGACATTCCGATCCAATCACAGAGTCTTCTCGAATCATCGCATTCTTGCCATCACAGCAGTCCCAAGTACCGAGAAAAGATATGGATATAACTTTCTTGATAAAATTGAGGTCTGCCGAAGTGATGATCAACTTTATACATTCAGTGAAGCTGACTATCATCGCTTGAACCTCAATGACATTGCTGACATATACTTGCTCAAGGTTCAAGGCAAACTTCAAAACTTGTCCGGTAGCCTTCAGTATGACGTCATCAACTCCATTTTGCTCTTCATGCGCCAAACCATTATCAAAGCAAGAGTCGAAGATGCACAACTTGGGGTCGAAAGTTATCAAACGTCACTCAACTTTATTGCTCCACAATTATATCCTCCTAACATCCCGCATTTAAGACATTTCATCTTCAACAACAAACCTTTTGGAGTGATTTACCCGCACAATGATAGTTACCGTTTCATGAAATACGAAGAGGTTCATAAGTTCGGGGATCAGACTCTTAGATTTGTCAGAATTCAGCTGAATGAAAAGCTCAAAGAACATAATAGTGGGATTAAAGCGGGATGGAATAAAAGAGATGTGAAAGAAGCACTTAAGTTCTTAGCTAGGATTGATCAAAAGCTTAGGTTCAGGGAGCAGATACGCAGATTGGAGAGCTTGATTGGAGCAAGGGAACCGATTCCTGACATTCTCACTTACCGCCGTCCGAATACTCCTCGAGCATGATCATGTTGGTATAACATTAACATTGTTTCATCATAATTTTTTCTTCATCTATAACTATGGTTTGTGCACACATAACAGTGTACAACCCGTGCTTGTATTTAAAGGACCCTGAGGTACGCTTCAGTGCCTCAATCCTTATATAAGGAGCGAAGGCTTCTTACTTTTGAGTAGAATTAATCAAACATTTTCTGATTTTCATAATTCTGCTCAAAAGACAAGTATTTCAACTCAATGAGTATTCACTTGTTGAGGGGGAGCACTTGAAAACTCATCGTTTTGGAAAACAATAGTTCTTGTTGATATCTCCCCATAAGACTCAAAAAGCATATTTTAATCAAATGTTTCTCAAAAAACAACATCTTATATGCTATTTTTGAGGGGGAGAAAAGGAAAGTGATTAAAATATGAAAGTTAAAAGTTGCTGAAATGTCAAATCTCATGCGAGCAAGACTCAGATTCACCCAGGAATTGACGAAACATAAAAGTTAGTAAAATCGAAAAGACTTTTCCTCGACGGGTAATAACATCAAGTTAGTTACTAGAGCTAGTTGTCACCTAAAAGCTGATAATGGAACTCTTTAACTAGCCACGTAAGCGTGTCTCGAAAAGGATTAGTCTTAGTAGAAATGTACCGTTTCGAGAAACTTTCTGTGGACTTGACCAGGCCGGGTAATAACTTCAAGCTAGTCTAACTAGTGATGTAAGCGTGTCTCAAATCGGTCTTGTTCACTGAAAGTGGATCAATTCAAAAAGTGCTCGCTCCTCCCGCATGTGCAAATTTATTAAATACATATGAGCACATGTGAAGGGGGAGCCCTTCATAAACACAAAACTCTCAAAGTGTTAAACAAAATGTTTGATAATCACAAACACTTTGAGAGATTTTCAAAAGGTTTCTTGGCTATTTTCGGATAATCACGGAGTTATAAGGTGATTAAGATAGGAATTACCGTCCTATGATCCGCCAGAGCCGGAGGGATCTACCCAAGGACATCACCAATAGTTAGAATTAGAAGTCCTTAGGTATGATACGAAAAAAGGAGAAAAGAATGAAAGGGAAAGAAGGAGTTGAAGAATTAAAAAGAAAAGTAAAGAAAAGGGTGAAAAGAAATAGCCCTCCATATGTTCAACCTTAGGGCAGACACCGAGTTCAATTCATATGCTACTGGTTGTTGCAAAGACAACACCGGTATTGAAGATTAAGTCATCATGGACCCAGTGACGCAATGCACTAAACCTTCTAGCCACTCAAGTTCTCTTAAAAGAGGTTGTTTCATTCTCACGGGGAACCAGTGTAATCTATCGACTTATCTCTTAGAGATAGTTGATATTGAAGCAGGAGACCCCTCCCTAGTCTCCGTATAGGAAACCTAAGTGACCACTTATCGAGTCTAGAGCCATGAGATACATCAAAGATCTCTTAGGAACACTTAGTATTTTTACAACTGGTGTTCTACATCAATGGGCACCAGCTGTAAATTATCGAGTCCTTCGCAGATCTTAGCAATCTGCCGAGAACGTTTATGAGAGAATTACATATGTATTTCTCAATGATTGAACGGAAATTCCAGCCAGGGTCAACATCAAACAGCCCTGACAGCAGGTCACTTCAGTAACCCCACAAGGGTTACGCTTAGTGTTCGTGGTGGTTTCTTTAGCGGTCTACAGTCGTGGAGTGATCCCCAGCGACTCACCCAGTCATTGAGCTACTTAGTAGGTCTCGTAAGCTCCTTAGGGAGTATCTGACATGGGAACGGCCTTGATAAGGATTAGAAGGAGTCTTCACACTATGCTGTTGATGAGCTCTAATTCCTTATCTGTAAGTACCGGTTGATTATTGCTAACTGTTTACTTGGAGGTACATCTCCTCCATGATGGTAGATTCCAGCATGCTTATACATACATCTTGAAGCAAATGAAAGCTCCCCCAAAGATCTTAGCACCACAAAGTTCAAAGAAAGATTCTACGCCAAAAAGAAGAATCTGCAAAGTATAAAGACTAAAGATCTAAGTTTATGTAAAGGAACTTCATGCTTTCATAAGTCTAAGTCCAAAGATGTATGAGCATGCTGGAATGGCGGACGACCACCACAGACACAGAAGTGACGATCGGCAGACAACTTCATAACATAATCACCATCACATCAACAAATAACGAGAGTACAAAGAATGATGAAAGATTATTCTAACTATTTTTGAGGACGTCGACTACAAAGTCAACGTATTGAAGATGACGACGTCAAGCAACCTTTGATGACCGACCCTTAGGGGGAGATTGTTAGGAATAGACTTTATTATTTCAAGTGTCGGTCATTGAATTTTGTTATAGGTTGCATTACTTAGTTACAACGTTAGTTATTTTATAAGTTTTGTAAGTTTTATGCTTGGTTTATAGGTTTGGATAAAGTCTAAGGGCTAAGTATGTCATATTGTCTAAGTTTAGAGAAGCCCTAATCCTCACCTATAAATAGCTATGTATAACCTCATTTTGAGGTTGGTTGGTTCACTAGTAAGGTTATTAGTCTCTTATTTTCATTAGGTGTTCCTTCCACTCTCTTTCTCTACTTACTTTCTCTCTCTAGAATTCTTAAGTGATTATGTTGTAGAAATGGTGACCTAACACGTTTTATTAGTACAAATTTTAAAATTTATAAACACGAATTATCCGATTATTATCTAGCACATACGAGCAAGTATACTCGTCCAGTGTAATAAAGGTGGGTAAGTCGAGATCGTCCCAAGGGATTTGGTGGTTTTAGTAATAAGAAAAATGTTTGTTAAATAAGGGTTGTCAATCCAAATTTATGTAAAATCTTAATTGAAAAGAAACTCAATAAAAACTAAACATATACTTGTGTATAATTCCTTGATTGGTAATTAGGAGTATTGTAACAATTGGAGTACAAAGTTTGGTGTAAAACTTGTTATGATGCGCAACTAAAAATGAGTAGTTATACAATCTATGATGTATGTCATGTTTTCACTACTACTAAGAATTCTATCACCTAAATGACTCCTTTTGGACATATCAAATTAGTATGACAATCCTATAAACACATGGTTGTTTAGAAAATCAACTCTTTTCTTATGAATTCCTACGAATCCTTTCGGTCCTTTTTCATGATGAAATCGTCTCAAATCTATTGTAACAAGTAAATAAGATGGTTGTCAAGCATCCTATTCCATACTAATTTGGTGCATTAATATTTTGGAATAAAAACAAGTTGAAAATCCTTTCGGACCTATTTTTCAAGAAATTGTTTTTACCGACAAATTAAGCAAGAAAAGATGTTATATCAACAAACTCATAAAATAGATATGTTTTTCATGCATCACCTTTTTCATAAAATAATACTCCAATAACCAATCACATGATATACACAAGTATATCACAAATTACTCCATAGCAATCATATTAAAACACAAGTAAATAAGAAAACTTTCATAAAACTTAAAGTAACAATTGTTCATTATAAGTATCATGGTGTACCTAGTCTTGAAAATTACAATGAGTAAACTTGTGGAACTATAGCAACCACACTCCTCCAATTGCTCACCAATTTAAGTAAACAACTCCACACTCGAACCAAATCTTGAGACTTTAACTCAACACGTTCTGGATGTTTTTACAACACTTAGTAAACTTTCAGGCAATATAAGAAAAGCCAACAAGATTTGGTGTAATACTAAGTTAGATAATGGTGGTACAAGTATCTCTAGGCCCTAAGTGCTCATTATATAGCTTAATGACACTTATGCTTCAAGTAAAAATGTCCCTCCTCAGTATATAAGCAGAAATGATCAGCCACACATGATTATGGGGAGTAAATTCGCCAATTAATGCAAAACTTGTAACTTCAGTTATCACCATCCGATCGGTTTCTCGCCATACGATCGGATGGTCAATTCTGGCAAGTTTCCAGCCGATCCGGTTACGGGTTGCAACCGATCGGTTGGATTAAGTCTGAACATGTTTCCATGTCTTTTCTTCATCGTTTTACGTTGCATGCAATATTTTTCTTCGTGGCATGATTTTGTCCATTAGAACTTGATATTTCCTTGATAATTTTGTGTAGTAAACTTGTCTTTATCAAATCCTTTTGTCCATGCAACGTTTCTTTCTTCCATGATCCTCTTGAAACTCTCCAAAAATGCATGTCCACTTCATTTCTTCATCTTTTAATCATTTTTACGTGCTTTTGGCTATATTTGCATGTATAAACACGTTTCCACGATTAAGTAACAAATATATACAAATATGACCAATTTCCACTCATAAATCAAACAATAACGCGACTAAAAATATGTTAAATTTGAGCGTTATCAGCATCGAACCTTTTGAAATATTAAAGAAAAAGCTTACTGAGGCACCGATTCTTGTTGCCCCCGATTGGGACTTGCCCTTCGAGCTCATGTGTGATGCTAGTGATTATGCGATAGGGGCATTCTTGGGGCAACGTAAAACAAAACATTTTTAGCCGATACACTATGCCAGCAAAACTATGACCAAGGCTCAAAGCCATTACACCACCACTGAAAAAGAATTATTAGCTGTGGTGTATGCTTTTGAAAAATTCCGGCCATACTTGTTATTGACCAAGAGCATAGTGTATACTGGTCACTCGGCTTTGAAGTACCTCTTTGCAAAACAAGATGCAAAGCCGAGACTACTCCGTTGGGTTCTCCTCCTGCAAGAATTTGATATCATAATTCGTGATAAAAAAGGAGCTGAGAACCTAGCCGCTGATCATCTCTCTCGTCTTGAAAACCCTCACCAAGATGCTTTCGAGAAAAAGGAAATAAATGAAACATTTCCTCTTGAAAGCCTCAATGCGGTTTCTTTTCGTGGAGACTCGATTACCTCATGGTTTGCCGACTTTGCAAATTACCATGCGGGTAACTTTGTTGTGAAAGGGATGTCGTCCCAACAAAAAAATAAATTCTTCAAGGATGTAAAACATTACTTCTGGGACGACCCCTACCTGTTCAAAATCTGTGCGGATCAAGTCATCCGGCGGTGTGTGTATGGTCAGGAAGCCACTGAAATTTTAAAGGCTTGCCATGCTGGTCCCACGGGGGGCCACCACAATCCCAACTACACCACCAAAAAGGTGTTTGATTCCAGCTTTTATTGGCCCACAATCTACAAGGATGCCCAAGAATTAGCCAAATCCTGTGACGCTTGTCAACGTCACGGGAATATTTCACAAAAGAATGAAATGCCTCAAAATGCAATTCAAGTTTGTGAAATCTTTGACGTCTGGGGCATCGATTTTATGGGGCCATTTCCGTCTTCTCATGGCAACAAATACATACTCGTGGCTGTTGACTATTTGTCAAAATGGGTTGAAGCGAAAGCTTTACCCACTAATGATGCCCGAGTAGTTGTGAAATTTTTGAAAGCTCTTTTTGCCCTATTCGGAAATCCACGTGCTATTATTAGCGATCGTGGTACACACTTTTGTAATGACAAATTCGACAAAGTCATGCAAAAGTATGGTGTAACTCACCGTCTTTCTACTGCGTACCACCCTCAAACGAGTGGACAAGTAGAAGTTTCCAATCGAGGCATTAAAATTTTTTTAGAAAGAACCGTAGGTGAAAATCATGCATCATGGTCGGATAAATTAGATGATGCACTTTGGGCTTTCCGTATGGCTTACAAAACACCCATTGGGTGTACGCCTTACAAACTTATGTACGGGAAAGCGTGCCATCTTCCGATCGAGCTTGAGCACAAAGCCTATTGGGCCCTCAAGCATGCAAATTTTGACCTCAAAACTGCGGGTGATCATAGGAAAGTTCAACTGAATGAATTAAATGAACTTCGTGACCAAGCTTACGAGAACTCTTTGATCTATAAAGAAAAGACAAAGAAGATACATGACTCCAAAATCAAGAACCGCGTTTTTAACATTGGTGATCGAGTCCTTCTTTTCAACTCTAGACTCAAGATCTTCTCGGGCAAGCTAAAGACCCGTTGGACTGGTCCATTCACTATCGCAAAGGTTTATCCTTATGGCATCGTCAAATTATCTCAAAATGAGGGTCCGAATTTCAAAGTGAATGGACATCGATTGAAACATAACTTTGGAGAGGACATACCGTCAATGGTTGTCTCGGATCTCCAAACTTTCCCCAAGGACAATTGAATTCGGGGATCGAGTCAAGCTAGCGACTCGATGAAAAAAAACAATAGCACAATACGGGTTTTCACCCGTATCTCTGATTTCTTTTTACTTTCTACCATCTAAGTGTGGGGGAATGGCCAACCCCCTGCTGTTTGAAATGTATATAAGTTCCAAAAAAAAAAGTGTGTATGTATAGAAATAAAGTGAAATATGGTGTTTCCACAGTTAGGTTCGAATATTAGCTTTTTCCGTTCAAAGAGTCGGCATAATAGCCGGGACTATTATTATTGAGGACAATATTCATTTCTAAGTGTGGGGGGGGGGGGGGAGTGGGGGGAATTCTAGCGAATTTTTATCATAATATATCTTCTAGTACCCCCGTTTTTGGACAAAATTTTCAAAAATTTTTCACTTTATTTCAAAATTTTTGTGGTTATCAGTCCGCCATGTCTAACCGACAAAGGGATTGGCTAATCCAGGAGCAAACGGCTCTTGGTAAAGATAACTCAAATCCGTTGACGGCTTGCAATTTGCCCAAAATTGTATGGTATCTCAACTCGCCATATCCTAAAAAGTGAAAGAGTTGGCTAGCCCGCAAGATTATGGCTTGTGGTAAAGGCAGTGGAAAAACCATAATTGGTAATCAGCTCACCAAGATGTCGACTGTGTCCATCAAGAGTTTGCTAGTCCAGGAGCAAACGGCTCTTTGTAAAGACAAATCAAAACCGTTGAAAGGTGGTGGTTTGCTAAAAATTACATGGTTATCAGGTGGACCATAGTTCTTACTTGAACCGAAACATTTGGCTACTCCAGAAGTGATGGCTTTTGGTAAAGAGATTTCAAATCCATCAAGTTTTCTAAAAAGATTGCTAGGGACTAGCAATAGTTTAGTGTGGGGGAATGATGAGTGCTCAAACATTCATCATTTTTGTCGTATTTAAACTGCCAAAACATACAAAAACAATCAAAAAGTCATCAAAATACTTAAATTATCTCAGGGATTGTCCTTTATATGTTTTAAAATCAAAATAAGCAAAAAATGAAAAATGATCAAAGCTTGCAATATTGGCAGTTTTAGTCCACCAAGTTTCAAAACTTGTCAAAAAGAGTCCCTATGCATTTATTTTGAAAGAAAAGTCAACCCAAGCCTTTTGAAAATCAAATACCACAAAATATGATACTTGGGTCATAAGTTTCCAAATTTACATGTTTGGTCCCTAAGATTTCAAAAATGGCAGAAAAGGTCCCTGGGAATTTTAAAAAGTGGAAAATGAAAAATTAGTTCTTGGATTTTTGATTTGTGGCATGATTGGTCCTTGGTAGCACTTTGGGAAATCTACAACATCAGTCCCTAAGTTTTTGCAAATTACAAAAATGGTCCTTGTGATACAATTAACCAAACGGACCCTTTTTATTATCAAAACCAAACCAAAACAACCCAGTCCAAGCACAAGCCCAATCCCAACATAACTCGGCCCATTTCCCTTTTAATAAAAAACATAGGGTCAACCCATGGTCAAACCATCTTCCCCGTACCTCCCTTTCCCCCATTTCCCTCCTCCCTGCCTCCCCCTCCTCGCCTTTTTCCAACCATTAGCCCCCCACAATAAATGAAACTCACCAACCAAACCAATCCCCACCATCCTCCATTAATTACCCAAACCCGTCCCACTTATATTTGCCATTTCATTCTTGGCGGGAAAAATTCAATCAAGGGTCAGGATAAGAGAAGTATCAAATTGATGGTAAGGATTTGGTCAAAGGTCTTCATAGAATCCATTGGGAGAGAAAAAGCAGAGAGGAAGTGCACATGGGCAAAGGAAAGCTTTATTTTCCATTTTTAGTATAAATATGAGCGAATTGTAAGCCTTAAGGACAGAGTAGTTGTAACTTAGTTTAATTTAGCATTTAAATTCTCAGTTGTAATCTTTTTTTCAAGTTAATGAAAGTTCTCATGTTTTAAAACATCAAGTGACATTTTTAGTTTCATCAAGTTCTTTTCAAGTTATATTTCCATGTTAATTATTGAATATAAGCTCTATATAAGTACTCAAAATCCAACCTAGTATCTAAAAGTATAAAAAGAAAACAGAAAAAGAACCAAAATCAGTAACAAATAAGTCACAGGGTACGTTTGCATTTTTGTGGAAAGCTTAAGGAAGTTGCCAGTTTTGGAAATGGCAAAATGGACAATTACCAGCTTATTCTTTGAATAAGCTGGAGCTTGTAGCTGATTCAAGAACCATTGGTTTAGCCATGGTTAAGGTTTTATGTTTTTGATTTGTGATTTTCAGTTTTTAGAATAGAATTGCATAATTTAACTTGTTAGATTATAAGTGTTTTTAGTTGTTGATTTTTGTTCATTTAAGCTCACTTTAACCTTATATAAGCTTGTGAATCTTTTTTGTGGCTTTAGTCATCATACTACTTAGAAAACTTTGAAAACAGATTATTAAGGTAGTGTTTGGAAGAAGAGTTTATGTCTAGTTGTTGTGATTATTAAGGGTTAAGTTTGACTTACCTACTGTCCTTAGGCTTATAACAGGCCATCTCAACCTTTGCATTGGTCACTTATTCAAGCAAAAAGTCAAAATCACCTTCAATTACCTTTAACTGTTAACTGTGGTGGTTTTGAGACCCAAATTCCATCATATCAATGCATAAGTAATTGTTGTAGCTTAATTTGGTCAATTTGTAGCTTAATATAACATGTTTAATCAGTAGAAATGATTTAAAGTTCATAAAAGTCAAAACTCAAAGTTTTCATAAAAAAGTCAAAAAGACTCTTTGGTAGAAATCCATTTCTGGGAGGATTTTTCTAGAATTTTGTGTTTGGATTGTGTAACAATTCGCATTTTCAGGATAATTACTATTCCCGGAAAATTTCACTATTCACTTTTACTATTCATTTTTCCCGAAATTTTCCCGAAACTTGATTTTCATTTCTTGGCCTCGAGTGATAAATCATTTCCATGGCAAATTAAATGTTTGACATTCGTCAGATCATTTTCGTGAAAGTTATTAAGGAATTACACGTTTTAGGGTAAAACGTCATTCAGAAATTCTACGCACAACGAAACTCGACCGCGTTAAGTGACCCCGCATCAGAAAAATGTTTGACACACTCATGATTTATTTGAGAATTAATCGTGACTGAGAAAAACATGACCAAAATAAACCTCGGCCGTGAAAAACTGGAATTTTCTAAATTTTTATAGAATAGTGCTTTAGTGTAACACCCCGCCTTATAGACTACAATATTGTCCGCTTTGCCCGAAGGCTCACGGCTTTGTTCTTGTGGCCCTCATGTGAAGACTTCCCGGCTGGTCACCCAAGCCAGTACTACTCTCACATGAGCACGCTTAACCGTATGACCGATTAACCGTTCCACCACAAAACGTGTTTCTAAAAAGATTTGAGTTTTCAACTTTTTAGAAAAAGTCAACATATTTTTTCCTCCTCCTTTGACCAAAAATCATTCCTTGATTTTATAAGTCATTCATTGATTTTTAGGCTTACGGTTTGATGTCTAAAAGACATTTAATACCAACCGACACTAGACTGAGCCCAATCTAGACATTATAAGTCTTTTTAAATCATTTATATCCTATTAGAAAAGTAACATTTTACTTTTCTCAATTTTACGCAATATTCATACGTTTTACGTATTACGCGTTTTAGACCCGTGTTTCCAGTTTTAGCAGGGTTTTACCACCCAAATGGAACCTACCACTCATTTTATATTTTATTATGGAGTATTTTGACAAGTTTAATCATTCTTCCAAGTTTCGTATTTTTACGATACCCAGTTTTACGTTTTGTGACGTAACAACTTACGGTTAGCATTTTACGGAGTCAAAACGTACTTGATATCTTGGATAATATCAACAAAAGGCTAACCCTTCCTCCCCAAGCTTTGACAAACCGCCACTAGGAGGGGGGTTTCACACTTGTGGCTCAATCTTGACCCTTCATGCCTTAGATGATTACACATGTACTACTTAGGCTCCAAGTTAAACTTGGTCACCAAGTTGTGGTAATATCCTAGTCATTTCCTAACCTCCTCAAGGCACTATAAAGCCCTCTCCTCTCCTTCATTTGTACGCCACACTCACACTCCCCATCCTCTCATCCTTAGCTCATTCTCTTCCAAGTTTCATGCAAGATTCAAGTACCATATCAATACCTAAAACCTAGTTAGGTTTTCATTCATCAAAACACTTCCATAACCTCATATACTTGGTGATTTCTCTTGAGTTTAAATCCACTCAAGTCACCTCAACCTTCATCATCCATTTTTCAAGATTACAAGGGTAGAAAGATTGCAGGAAGTGAAGTGGGTTGAAGCAAGTCTATCAAAGTCCTATCCTTACATGTTAACTTCCTTTCTTGTTTGAAAGCCAAAAGTTGTAAGCCAAACCCTAGCTTGCTTCTTGTTGAATAATCATATTCATGTTATTTACATATTATTCTTGCTATATTATGTCTTGTAGTTATGTCCATGATGTATAAAAGTGAGCAAAACAAGTTATTTTTATTGATTGTTAAAACAAGTTATTAAAACAAGTAAACTAGTGATTTTCTTGGAAAGACCTGATCAAAATAGTAAAAATATGATATTGGATTATTAAATATTGTATTAGAGGACCTAACAAGGAAAACATAGCAATTTGAACCACCTAAAACGAGTATACGAGTCAAAAGTTATGACCATTTGAAGTTACCAAAACTTTGCGGCAAAGCTGCCAAAACTCTCTGTTACAGAAACATTAAACATGCAAAAAGAGGCATTTCTGGTCCGATTCATGAAAAAGTTAAAACATGAAAGTTGTCCGGAATCACGTTTTCGTTCAGGATTAAAGAAGCTCGAGCCTTGAAAACGCTTTTTGAGTGATATATTTCTCAGTTTCTTAACAGCTATTTACATATATATAAGTTACTATATATTGGTTATACTTTAAAAGGAACAAGAGGTCTTATGACCAATAATCAAGACTACCACCATGGCTAGAGCCAAGGTTGTGTCTCATGACCTTGGAACAAGGACCAAAGGCCATGGCTAGGCCATGACGAAATGACCAAGTAAACTTACATAGGCGTAAACACGAAACAAGGAATTGGCGATAATTTGAACAAGCAATTTGGATCTACTTCACTTAAAAAGGAACCATGAGATATTACAAGGAAAAATAGTCATACAAGACTTATGAAACATACCCTAATAACAATCTTCATGTACTAATAAACTTTCCTAAGTTTATTCCAAATATCGGACATGTAACTTTTTGGATCAAAACTTATATCTATATACTTTATCAACTACTACAATAGTAGGGAGCCTCATGTGAGGAGTTCATTATGTAAGCCGTCGAGATGAGTTGTGGATTTACGAATTAAAGTGTCCTGGCTCCTCGAACGCTTACTAACATGACTTCTGAATTATGTCGGCCCGAACGGTAGTAAACGATATATCCAAACATACATGTTTCATGAATCTTTTCTTTCAAAGACTTACATTATACATCATACCACATCATGGACTAGATGCAAGATATATATATTGGCATGTTTATGTTTCCTTAGACATTATTCCAAACCTAAGTTACAACAATTTTTCGCAATATTCGTACGTTTTACGTATTACGCGTTTTAGACCCGTGTTTCCAGTTTTAGCAGGGTTTTACCACCCAAATGGAACCTACCACTCATTTTATATTTTATTATGGAGTATTTTGACAAGTTTAATCATTCTTCCAAGTTTCGTATTTTTACGATACCCAGTTTTACGTTTTGTGACGTAACAACTTACGGTTAGCATTTTACGGAGTCAAAACGTACTTGATATCTTGGATAATATCAACAAAAGGCTAACCCTTCCTCCCCAAGCTTTGACAAACCGCCACTAGGAGGGGGGTTTCACACTTGTGGCTCAATCTTGACCCTTCATGCCTTAGATGATTACACATGTACTACTTAGGCTCCAAGTTAAACTTGGTCACCAAGTTGTGGTAATATCCTAGTCATTTCCTAACCTCCTCAAGGCACTATAAAGCCCTCTCCTCTCCTTCATTTGTACGCCACACTCACACTCCCCATCCTCTCATCCTTAGCTCATTCTCTTCCAAGTTTCATGCAAGATTCAAGTACCATATCAATACCTAAAACCTAGTTAGGTTTTCATTCATCAAAACACTTCCATAACCTCATATACTTGGTGATTTCTCTTGAGTTTAAATCCACTCAAGTCACCTCAACCTTCATCATCCATTTTTCAAGATTACAAGGGTAGAAAGATTGCAGGAAGTGAAGTGGGTTGAAGCAAGTCTATCAAAGTCCTATCCTTACATGTTAACTTCCTTTCTTGTTTGAAAGCCAAAAGTTGTAAGCCAAACCCTAGCTTGCTTCTTGTTGAATAATCATATTCATGTTATTTACATATTATTCTTGCTATATTATGTCTTGTAGTTATGTCCATGATGTATAAAAGTGAGCAAAACAAGTTATTTTTATTGATTGTTAAAACAAGTTATTAAAACAAGTAAACTAGTGATTTTCTTGGAAAGACCTGATCAAAATAGTAAAAATATGATATTGGATTATTAAATATTGTATTAGAGGACCTAACAAGGAAAACATAGCAATTTGAACCACCTAAAACGAGTATACGAGTCAAAAGTTATGACCATTTGAAGTTACCAAAACTTTGCGGCAAAGCTGCCAAAACTCTCTGTTACAGAAACATTAAACACGCAAAAAGAGGCATTTCTGGTCCGATTCATGAAAAAGTTAAAACATGAAAGTTGTCCGGAATCACGTTTTCGTTCAGGATTAAAGAAGCTCGAGCCTTGAAAACGCTTTTTGAGTGATATATTTCTCAGTTTCTTAACAGCTATTTACATATATATAAGTTACTATATATTGGTTATACTTTAAAAGGAACAAGAGGTCTTATGACCAATAATCAAGACTACCACCATGGCTAGAGCCAAGGTTGTGTCTCATGACCTTGGAACAAGGACCAAAGGCCATGGCTAGGCCATGACGAAATGACCAAGTAAACTTACATAGGCGTAAACACGAAACAAGGAATTGGCGATAATTTGAACAAGCAATTTGGATCTACTTCACTTAAAAAGGAACCATGAGATATTACAAGGAAAAATAGTCATACAAGACTTATGAAACATACCCTAATAACAATCTTCATGTACTAATAAACTTTCCTAAGTTTATTCCAAATATCGGACATGTAACTTTTTGGATCAAAACTTATATCTATATACTTTATCAACTACTA